>JAKCPI010000674.1:0-21821 GCA_023213315.1 Euborellia annulipes
TCTACATTAAATTTGGAAACAAATGAGCCACATTACAGCATTCTCAGACATGGTTTAGTATACTATCTATTCGTCAATCACGAGACAAACTTTTAAGTAGTTTTCCGAGATATTTCTATACAATTTTAGCTATATCTTTTTAATGGTAAAAGATATCTTAGATATCCAGAGGTTTTCACATTTTAGATTAAATTTTGTAAAAAATGAATACCATTTCATTTAATTCAGACATTGTTTAGGGTATTTAAAACCACTTCTAATATGTAAGAAATTTTTTTTTGTTTGATTGCTCTGAATGATCCACATTGCAGTATTCTCAGGCATGGCTTAGTATCTAAAATGAACGAAATTATAGATTATTTCAATTTTTTCTTTAGATATCTTCAAAACATAGCAAAAAAATCATTTTCAATTCATTCCCTCATAGAGCCTTCCACGACCACAACATTTCATTTGGCTCATATTCTTATTTTTTTTACTTAGCGCCGGGTATTTTTACCATTCTTCAGACCCGGAAATTTTTCAAACCCTCCCGTACCGACGAAAATTTAGTGAATGAATGAATGAATGTCTAGGATATTTTTTTTTTTTTTTAAACATTCACACTTTTTTCTCATTCACACTCACATTCTCACAGTCTTTTCGGCAACTTAGCCCATTTAAGACTTTGACGATGTATGATACCCCTGAATCATACATTGTATAAAATTTCTTTTATTTAATAAAAAGTTTTAAATAATACATCAAATAAAAAAAAAATTATTTAAAAATATTTAATTTTTTTTACATATTTAAATTTATAATAAATAATAAACTTTTTCAGATGTCAGAAAAAAGAAATATTTTAAAATTGTTTATTTTTAACTTTGCCCTTCAACCGTAGGTTGAGGTAAAGTTAATGTAATCGTAAAAAAAATCGAAATTTTTCTGAAGCTGCCAAAATTCGTTTTGAGGTCCCCTGAATCCATTTAAGTAGTTTTTTGGAATGATGTCTGTGTGTGTGTGTGTCTGTGGTAAATTTTTTCGTCAACGAAAACTCAAAAACTATTTGTTCAATTGTTTTGAAATTTTGCACCCATAAACTAGGGGTAGAGCCCAAGAAGTGAAAAGCTTTTGCTAAACATCGGACCATTAGAGGGGGGGGGGGGGCAAATATTTTTTCTTACATAACCTATACTTTTTTTTTTTATATATTCAGAAACAAGACTTCCTCCCGAGTAAAATGATATATAATATGTATAACATCGGACCATTAGGGGGAGCTCTAGGGGGGGGAATATTTTTTTCTTACATAACCTATAATTTTTTTTATATATTCAGAAATATTCAGAAACTAGAATTTCTTCTGAGTAAAATGATATATAATATGTATACCATCGGACCATTAGGGGGGCTCTAGGGAGGGAGGGCAATATATTCTTTTCTTGAATAGTGGGTGGGCAAAGTTGTGCGCTCGGCTTAGTCCGACCCTTTATTTTTTAATAGGGCCTTGCCCGTCCAATTTCATTTGCATGCCCGTCCTCCTAATCAGTTTATTAAAGTGAAATTTAGACTTGCTACCCGCCCATAATTTTTTCATGGTCTTCAAAACCCACAGGCCGGGCAGGGCGAATATTCAATTATTTTAAACTTGATTCAGTCTATTTTCATTTGGGCAGAAATCATATGGGCTTTAAAATTAAGGGGAAAACTACTGATCACGTCCCGAGACGCCGCCCGCCAGGGCTAAGTTGGGAATGGCGCGGCGAAGCCGCGCCTTTCCAACTTGTATATTAATCAGCCTTGCATTAAAATACTTAAATTTAGATTTTATTTTCAAATTAATCTTTTAGCGTTCGAGGACATTTAAATAAATTGGTAGGCAATGGAATTTAAATGAAATCCTTAGAATATTAAGCAAGATCTCCCTACCTCTGCTTTAATTAATTATTATACCGGAAATATTACGAGAGCAAATAAAATTTGAGTTGCCATATTCTAAAAAAAATGGGCCTCACAAAGTTAAGGTATTATCGTTAGGCTCCGACCGAAACAAGATTTTCAGCCGAAACCGAATTTCGGCCTCAATCTAAGTTTCGGCCGAAACTTGTATTTCCTGAATAAAATTCATATCATTTTACCTTTTTTTCCCCCTCCCTTGAAAATCATTTTACCTTTTTTTAGGGTAACTAAATTTTTCCTCCCTTTTCCCACACTGGGCGGGAAATTTTTTTGAAATTTTTTTATTTCCTTTCGTGGAAATCATTTGACTTTTTTTTGTGTGCAAGTCTCATCCCATCCTTTCAAACTCAGGTTTCGGCTGCTTTTTGCCCGAAACTGTAACCAAAACCGAATATTCGGTCGGTTCCTAATTATCGCACAAAATTTGTACCATGTTTTCGATTTTTTCAAAATTCGCTCCAACGATTTTGATTGATTGATTCAAAAATCAATTATTTTTTTAGATGCTCTTTAAAATGTATATTCTCATTTTGCATTTGAAATCTTGTGAAGGCCACATTACTTCATAGGAAATATTGCCATGGTAACAAAATATAAATATTTTCCCACACGTATAAATTTTACATTTCTCGAACTAAATGTGGGACAAAAAATCTGGTGTGAAAGCACAGAACTCAACTTTCCATTACCGATGGTAAGAGAATGTTGTGCGACCAGTCACACCAGATTTTTCAGCTTTATTTAAATCTGTGTACTGAAAAATGTTAGATATTTTTTTGGCAAATTGGTTCCTTCTCCGGCCAACTTGTCTGACAGGTTTATTGCACCTGTAAATCCGATTTCAACATGATCTGCCTGACCCTGATGGATTTTTGATGCACGATTTATGTTTTTAGACGTCAACTGCTTAGTTCTATTAGCGCAACAACGGAAATAGACAAGATTATTATTATTTATTTATTTTTTCGGAAGTGTGGCATGTTATTATTTTAGCAATGCTACGCTCTCCTTCCTCTCCTTACTTTCGCCTCGGGGCCTGGCTGTTTACTATGTTAATATTACAGTAAAAAAAAAAAAAGCTTTGACATTTCAATAAATATTTTTATTTTTTCTTATTCATAAATTGAATTGAATTTTTGACATGAATCCAATACTTTCTCTCTATATATATATTACATATATACATAGGTAAGAGAAAGTAAAATAATATTTCACAAAAGAAAATTAATTCACTTCCTGTCTAGTAACCAATTGCAAGATAATATAATAATCTCTCATCTATGTAATTGAGGGAGGGATTGAGATATCCTCTCTGTCCCTTTTTTATAAAATTACTAGCTGCGCCGCCCGCTTTCGGCTTCGCACTTTTTCAGTTTTTTCGATTTTCTCAAAATTTTGATTTATATGTTTTTGAGAAGATGGTTGTCCGATGAGAATATCGTAATCCATATTTCCGTTGCTCCTATTTCTATTCTGAATATAAATTACTGTGTAATTTATTAAATAGAGCATCGGAAATACGGATTACGGTATTTTGATTAAAATTCAAAAATCGATTATTTTTTAGATGCTCTTTAAAATGTATATTCTCATTTTGCCATTGAAATCTTCTGAAGACCACTTTACTCCTGTACTTCATAGAAATATAGGAGAAAATTTTTGCTATGGTAACAAAATATAAATATTTTCCTATGTTTATAAATTTTACATCTACAGTACAGTCGGAAACTAAATTATATGTCGACACAAAAAATCTAGTGTGGCAAGCACAGAACACAACTTTCGATTACAGAAGGTAAGAGAAAGTTGTGTGCTAGTGCGATCAGTAATACGGGACTAATAAGAAATTAGAAAATAAATTTACTAGTTTTAATTGAAATAATACAAAAAAAAAAAAAAAGCTCCAAGGGCAAAATATTTAACTTTTATAACTATTTTACTATGCAACGTCAATAATACTTTCTTTTTGATTTTAATGATAGCTAAGAAGTTATATAAAAAAAAAAGTAATAGAATATAATTAATTTTAATTAACTATTTTCTCTAGTTTTTACTCTTTATGCATTTTAAACTCTTTTTTTTTTTTTTTACTATTATAAAAAAAAAGATGGAGAAAAAATTCATTTAAGAATAAGGAATTTGCAGGTGGGAATTCACGCCTCGTCAATTTTGAGGTCGAATTTATACATTTTGCCTTGATTAAAAAAATTAAAAAAAAACTTTTAAATATTAACAAAGAAAAAATCTGGCGTGGCACAACACACAACTTTCTGTAAGCCTTCGGGGCTTGGTGTAGAGGTTAGCGTGCTAACTTCGTATACCAAACGTCGCGGGTTCGGACCCCAGGCAGTCCGATGATTTTATTTAAGCCACTTGGATACCAAATGGCTTAAATAAGAATGCCTGAACCCCATATATGTATATTAAATCAATAACGGTTATCGTAAATGTCTTATATGGCCTGAGTTGCCGAAAGACAGTGTGAATGTGTGTGTGACAGTGTGAGTGTGAATGAGAAAAAAGTGTTAATGTTTAAAAAAAAAAAACTTTCTGTAATTGAATGTTGTTGTATCAGGGGCGTATATAAGGGGGGCGAGGGCCCCCCCCCCCGAAATTTCGCAAACACATATACATATATAGGGATATACAGACATCAGCGCAACAAATTTTTCCGCAGGAAGGAAAACTTTGGTTCCGTAAAAGAAAAAATGTTCAGCAAAAATTTTCGTGTAAAAAAATTTAGTTTCTTAAAAAAAAAAATTTTCGCAGAAAAATTTTTGAGTTCGAACCCCCCCCCCCCGAAAAAAAATTTCTATATACGCCCCTGTGTTGTATTCTATACTTTCACACCAGATTTTTGTGCCGACATATTTCGTTTTCGCCAATACAAGATTTACAATTTATTAATAATAAAAATATTTATTTAATGTAAACAAATCCGCATGCAAGCATTAGAATTCTGGAATATTTTATATGCATAAAGAGGACCGTCTAGATCTTATAGAAAATTATTTTCATCCCGAAATTTCTATAACTTTTTCAGTTATTACTTCCTAAAGTTACTATTTCTCCCATAGGAAATATATAGAGAAATATTTATGTATTCATTGGATTTGTGCATTCTATGAATCCTCAAGCAGGCATAATTTTTTTTCATAATTAGGAAAAGGCGAGCCAGCTGGCGGGGGGTCCTGGGGGGTGAAGCCCCCCCCGGCCAGGCGTCGCGACTAGTAATAATAATAATTAACTTAGAAAAATATTTATATTTTGTTATTAAGGCATCTTTCCTATGAAGTACAAGAGTAAAATGAGCTCTAAACAATTTTGAGAGCAATATGAGAATAAACATTTTAAAGAGCATCTAAAAAATAATTGATTTATGAATTTTAACCAAAAGCGTTAGAGCAAATTTTGAGAAAATAGAAAAAAACTGAAAAAGTACATCAGTAAAGTATTAGTACTCTTTGGCCGATTTTGTTCAAAAGATTTGTGTTACGTTCCAAGGAGGTGCCTAACTTAAATATAAAATTTCCACTTGCTAGTTCTTTTGCTTGATACTTTATTTTGAGAGAGAAACATAGGCCTACCAGTACGTGTCCTTTGGTAAAAGATTTACTCCCATATCTGATCTTATTTAAATCAACCTTGAAATGCATTATTAATTTAAGAGAAATTTCAAGATTTCTAAAAACTAATTTCACTCTTAACTCGAGGTTTTTTTTTTAATTAATTAAATAACAACTCTTCAAATAGTACAGTTAATAATGGAGATGGCTCCCAGAGCGAGAGAAGTGAGACCCTCTTCTTATTTGTTTGCACTTACAAGTTAGATGAATTTTTACAACTCAAATGGATAATTAGCTTAGCATCGGAAGCTATTGCATTCCACTCCTGGACATTATCTTAACCGTTAGTTTACTCTTAAAAAAAAAGAGAAGTAGTTGACAAATTAAAATAAAAGATCACATTTAATTAACAGAATTTATTTAATAACTGTTTAGTAACATTTTTAAAGAAAAAAAAAAAAAACAAAAAAAAAACCGATAAGTAAATTAACAAGTTTAATAAATTTTGATAGAAAAGTAAAACTTATATGCAAAGTTGACATTGCAATTGTTATAAATGTGTTGAGTCTAGCTCGCGTTTTTTTGTTCCCTGATTATGTCTTTATGCCAAAAAATTTTAAAAACTCCTCAATGAGTTGATGCACGCTTAGAGGGGCATGAATTGAATTTGTTCTACCGTGCAAACAAGTTTCACTTCATAAAATAGCTGCTCTTCTAAGAAGTATTAGTCTTATGTTTATTTATATTAGTCAGTACTCAGAGTATGTAAATGGCGACCAGCAATTACCCGAGCTAAGGCTGGCATTTATTTCTTTCCTTTATGTCAGCCTTTTTTTTCCTTTTCCATATCGTCGGCTTGCTTTTCTCTCGGTCTTGTATTTCTTTATAAATTCTGCGTGTCCTGAAGATGAGTGTGACTAGCTCTCGAAACGACGAGAACAGAATATAAAGCTTTTTATTTCACCTGACTGCTGTTTCCCGGGAAGGCTCCCAACCCTTTTTTACTTTCTCTTACCTATGTATATATGTAATATATATATAGAGAGAAAGTATTGGATTCATGTCAAAAATTCGATGTCGAGATTTTGATGGATCTTCACGTTTTGAGGTCCCCTGAATCCAAAAAAGTGGTTTTCGCGACATGGTCTCTCTGTGTGTGGGTGGGTGGGTGGGTGGGTGGGTGTGTGGGTGTGTGTGTGTGTGTTCAATTTTAAGCATGAAGGAATTGAGCTAGGAGGTTGAAATTTTATATTTAAGTTAAACACCCCCCGGGACCGGAAAAATAAGCTTTTAATCAAAATCGGCCAAAGAGTACTAGTACTTTACTGATGTACTTTTTCAGTTTTTTTCGATTTTCTCAAAATTCGCTCTAACGATTTTGATTAAAATTCAAAAATCAATTATTTTTTAGATGCTCTTTCAAATGTATATTCTCGTTTTGCCCACAAAATTGTTTGAAGCACACTTTACTCTTGTGCTTCATAGGAAAGATAGGAGAAATGGTTGCCATGGTAACAAAATATAAATATTTTCCCATACTTATAAATTTTACATCTGAATTCAAATATTCCCTACTGCGGCCCCCGAGTTTGGCGTAGTAGGTAGCGTGGTAACCTCCTATACCAAACGTCGCGGGTTCGGACCCAGGCAGTCCGATGATTTTATTTAAGCCATTTGGATACCAGATGGCTTAAATAGAAATGCCTGACTCCACAATAGATATATTCTCTACAACGGTTATTTTCAAAGTCTTATATGGCCTAAGTTGCCGAAAAGACTGTATGAATGTGTGTGAATGTGAGTGTGAATGAGAAAAAAGTGTGAATGTTTAAAAAAAAAAAAAAAAAAAAAATTCCCTACTGCCGGGAACTAAATACATGTCGACACAAAAAATCTGGTGTGACAAGCACAGTGCACAACTTTCGATTACCGAAGGTAAGAGAAAGTTGTGTGCTGTGCGCCAGTCACACCAGATTTTTTCTAATTCCAGCTATTAAACTCAAGAAATTTTATAAATTAATTTTGCCGACCCCATATAGGAATAAGGCCAAGATAGAAGAACAAATCTTATGTTTATTTATAAATTAAATTTTTTTTTAAAATACAGTATAAACTGAATTTTTCTGGATACAATAATCGTTGAAAAATGATTAAATTATTTTTTAGTTTATTTGCGTTACACTAATTACATGAATGCTTCCAGGGCGGTTCTTTTACTATCATGTCCACTGACATTTCGTCCACAAATTTTTTGTCCTAGATAACTTTGTCTACTAAATTAGGTCCAGGTACATTTACAAATATTTTTTTACTCAACATAACTTCGTCCACAACATTAGATCCATGGATATTTCGTCCACGACAATTTAATGTCCAACATTGTAGTTATGTCCTCTACTTTTCCTTACAGTAGAAAGATACGAAGAGTTCAAAGAAAATAACAACATTGACCAGTACTTGCGCGCAATAAGCGAGATTAAATTGTACACAAAAGTTGATGTCAAAAATGAAGATTTACATTAACCAATATATATCAGTTTGTAAAAAATTAAACTTTATTAAACTAAATATTAAACAAAAACTATTATTAAATATTATGTATAAAACTCTATAGTCTACTTTAAATACTATTCAATAAAATTTCCATACTTCTAGAGACTTTTGTGGACGAAAAATGCGGGCCAAAATTGGATAAGGTGGCCCAAATTTTTAATAGACGAAATGTCAGACACGACCATGTATATATTATATATGATGAACCAAGGATAATAGATATTCTATATGTATATACAAAACAACAAAGGGAACAAAATAATAAGACTGACTAAAATTTTTTTGGATAATCAGGACCAAATACTGTTGGACCAAAAATATGGCGTGAGGAGGGTTCCACACGCTGGTTCCTCGAGGCCACCCACCCTTCATGCTTGGCTGCAACGATCTCGGTGACTTGCTCTATTCTCCATCCATGCCTCCATACCATCTCATCTTTTATATAAATGATAGCCAAAATTAAATTGATCTGGCTCTTAAATCTGTCCCTTTCTCTTAGAGCAGGGAGACGAGTCGAAGTGACTTCTTTCAAGCTCCAAGGGTCGATTGTTATTTAAATTAATTTGAAAAGCTAATAGTATTTATATTGAAAGGACGAAAAAACACGAGTTTTAGGGAAAGTTACCATAGATGCTTTTTTTTTTTTGTTTTAAGGTCTTTTTCGGCATCAAATACTTGTTACAAATGATTGGCAATTGAAATAAAAGCGAACCCGGGACCTCAGGCTAATGTCTTCTCTCTGAGTCACAGTTCCCGCGTGATTATACCTTTATTTTTTTGTTAATTTAATACCGGCTTCTCTGCTTTATTGAATAACAAGGCCGAGTCATCCTTCTTTATTTCCTAATAAGCCCAAGGTAGTGAAACCCTCCTGTCGCCTGTGACGTCACCATGCAAATGTGTTCCTTGCTTGGCTCCTCTGCCTCGTTTTTTCTTTAATTGGTACCAAATGTTGTTTATTTATCTTTAAATATTCATCCAGAAGTATTATTAAACACAGAAGCAAATGGAATCAAATAAAAACTTCCTGATGTACTTTAAAAGGAGAAAATTTAAACAAAGATGTATTCTAAATTTCAAGGCAAAAAAGAAAAAATCTTTTGTTTATAAATTTATACATATATAATGTATGTATATCTTATCTGTTATCTATATCAAAATCAATTGAACAGAAGGTTATGTTTTATAGTTAATCACATTAATGATCTTACGGCAAAATCACTCCATAGAGTTCTGATTTTATTACTTAGAAGTGAAACTTCTTTACTCGCGGTAGTGCATGTTTGGTTTATGCCCTTCATGGAGTTACGTAACGCTGCATCCCCTCCAAGTGTACTTAAAAGCCGAGCAAATTTGAATTTTCTTGTGCAATGATGTCATTTCGGGACAAGAAAAATGTGTGGTCGATGCGACTAGACTCAACACATTTGAAAACCAGTTGAAAATTTAGAAGTAGGCTATACAATTTTTCACAATTTTTCTGTACTGGCTCTGAGTATTAAATATAAATAGGGCTGGACGGTGATGGGTTTTTTTTTCCCCCCCCTTAATAAAAAAAAAAACCGGTTTTTTTTGAAGGGTGGGAAAAATTTTTTTTTCCCCCCCCCCGAGGCTTGGCCCCCCGCGGAGGTTTTTTTTTTTTTTTGGGAAAAAAATTTTTTTTTCCCCCAGAAAAAAAAATATATTTTTTTTTTTTTAGAGATTTTCTCCAAAATTATTTTTTTTCCTTTTTGTCCCAATTTTTTTAATTTATTATTTTTTTTTTTTTTTTTCCAAAATTTTTTACCTTTTTAAAAAAAAGAATTTAATTTTTTTTAAAAAAAAAACATTTTTTTTTTTGTTATAATTTCGTTACAACGTTTTTTTTTAAAAAAAATTTAAAGTTTTTTTTTCTGTTTTTTTTTTTTCTCTCTAAATATAAATAACGGAGTGGAGTCAGCCAAGGAAAGAATAAAAACAATTTTTTTCTGTTGGCGTTTCGAGCGCCAATCACGCTCTTCTTCGGGACACAACAAAAATTTTATTAGATATTGTTATGAACAAAACATTTTTTAAATAGAATTAAAAATTATTTGAACAATTTCACTAACCTTTTGAATTTTGCTTAAGAATGCTTAGAATGTGGTTTTATTTTTTTTTTTATAATAATCTTTTGAAAAATACTTCCAAATTTCAGATATAGAAGATTTAATTCTGTAACTCTCTATTGTAAATTTTCTGAATAGTTTAATGAAAATTTACTTTTTAAATGAGAGGTTTCTAAACCTTCTGGGGTATTCACCCTCTGCTTTCCAATTATAAATTTTATAGAGCAATTACGTAGGAAAGGAGGATGTCAGACAGACAGTCCCAAAACATAAGAACTGAAGATGGATGGCATTATCTATTTAAAGCCGAAACGTTTTTTTGTATTGGGATTTTCATTTGATAGAGACTGAGATCGTCTCTACGTATTGATCTAATCATTGGGCAGCCACTTCTCTCTTTGACATCGTTATAAATTGTATATTTGTAGAAACAGCTAGAGTTTGTTATATTCAATCTTTCACATTGAATCTATATTATATTATACAGTAGATAATATTACATTTTCATGTGATCTCTAAGATGGAACAGAGATTGAATCAGAATTAGGAGGTAGGCACGCTACCTACTACGCCAAACTCGGGGGGCTTTTTTTTTTTTAAATGAAGATGTAAATGGTAAAGAGAAATTTGCCATAAGTAGATAAAAAGGTAAAAAGAGATAGAAACAATGAAAATATTCCAAAATTATTGAAAAGGTTTAAGGTTAGGGCATAATTATGATAAATATATTTTTATTTTTTTGACCATAATTAGTCCTGTTCTGAAAGTCACGAGGTCATATGAAAGAGAAGAGGAAATTCTCAGAGAATTAATTTCCAAACAGTGGAATCTATTCAGCCGCCGCTCCCTCTTTGGGAAATCTCTCTCTCTCTCTCTCGCCGTATGTCTGTCTGACTCTTGAGGAGAGGAGAGTTTCTAAAAGACAAACATTAACAAAAAAAAAAAAAAAATTAGATAGATACTACCATCCGTAACAAAATATAGATACCGAAATTATTATATTTATAATTTCAAAATAAAAATGAAAGAACAGCTAGTAAGATCATGTTTGTTAAGCAATGCCAAGTACTGGCGAATCTCGGGATAGGCGTTTCCACAGAAATAAGCGACTATCGGACATAGAATTTTATTTCAATGAAGACAAGAAGGTTTACTCAATTTTCATGATCAGATGTTTAAACAGCTTATAATGAAGGTTTACTCAATTTTGTTGTAGTAGGGATATAATTTTTTATAAAAATTATTATCTGAGATTTTTATTAAATGACGACTGATTGCAATTATTCAGTTTCGCTCAAGAATCTGACCTTCATCAGGACCTAAAAAGCAAAACCAAATATTACTGCTTTGTCTTAATCTTTGTTCATAGTCCTGATAAAGGTCAGATTCTTGACCGAAACTGAATAATTGCAATCAGTCTTCATTTAATAAAAATCTCAGATAATAATTTTTATAAAATTATATCACTTTGCACTAACATCTGCAACAAAATTGATTAAACTTCCTTGTCTTCATTGAATATAACTAGGGCTCGGATCGATATGCACTAAAAAAACTCAAAATATGCATTTAAAAATGTCGAAATATGCACAAAAAATATGAATTTTAAAAGTAGCAAAGTTTATTTTTAAAAGAAATTTAATACATATAGTAGATAGAGTCTTACTAATCTGTTAATCCGGCGTGTTAAAAAGCCACTTCTTCGGGATATTGCAAAAAAAAGGAGCAATTTAAGAAAACTAGGTGTCTTTTCAGAATAAATTTTGCATTATATTAAATGTTCTGGCCTTTTAAGAATCCGGCCAGATTTCTCTGGGTGGGTCCTGAGAGCCTCCTAAAGGGCCAGATAAAAAAATTTGAAGGATAGTGATTAACAAAAAAAAAAAATGCATTATATGCAAAATCCGAGCCCTATTTATAATAATAATGGTGATAAGAAATGAAGAGAAATGCAGCTATGGTTTTTTCTTTTTTATTATACTCAGCACTCACGTTGACGTTTCTGATCCCGGTAGGGATCATCTTCAGAGCATGGAGGCTGGTCATTCTCGGATTTATAAGAACAAAATCGGGAAAACACTCTCCCGTCTTTAAAATGATCTCTGCGACAAGGGAGTGCGGACTTTCGGTATAAAGAAATTTATGATGGATATTTATTCCTTATGTATAATCAAATCTAGGGGGGGATGGATCATTATCCATCGCACAAAAAGAAACTCTCCCTGTAACTGGGAAATCCTGTTGGGAGTTTGAGAAGTAAATAAATAAATAAATAAATACATGGAGGTACCCAGCGGGGGCAGGGGGGCTGCTGCTCCCCCCCCTAGAAGCAAGAAAAAAAATGTTTATAAAGTGATGAAACAAAACAAAATTAGGTAGGGCGATGGCGACGGGGAATGATTTAGGACTCTAGGGTTTTTATCCTTTAATTCGAAGGCTTTTCCCCTATATATAAAAAAAAGCTATGTCACAATCTGGACGGCCATGATCTGCCCCCCCCCCCCCCCGCCTAGATTTGATTCTGGGTACGCCCATGGTGTAATGTATTATGTTTTTTCTACATTTTGAGATCAAAGTGACAAGCTTTATACAAAAAATTGACAAAAACACATTTTTACTTTCTCGTACCCTATATATGAAATATATAGGAGAGAAAGTATTGCGATCATGTCAAAAATTCGATGTCGAGATTTTGATGGATATACATGTTTTGAGGTCCCCTGAGTCCAAAAAAGTGGGTCCCGCAAATTGGTCTGTGTGTGTGTCTGTGTGTCTGTGTGTGTGTAACGATTTTTAGCATGAAGGAATTGAGCTAGGAGGTTGAAATTTTATATTTAAGCTAGGTACCTTTGAAGAATCTCAAAATAAGCTTTTGAACAAAATCGGCCAAAAAGTACTAGTACTTTACTGATGTACTTTTTCAGTTTTTTTCGATTTTCTCAAAATTCCCTCCAAGGATTTTTTTTAAAATTCATAAATCAATTATTTTTTAGATGCTCTTTAAAATGTATATTCTCATTTTGCCGTTGAAATCTTCTGAAGACCACTTTACTCTTGTTCTTCATAGGAAAGATAGAACTGGTTGCCATGGTAACGGAATTTAAATCTTTTTCTTTTTATTAGATTAAAAATCAATTATTATTTAAATTCCCATTTATTTTTATTTTATTTGTGTCTTTAATTGTTTCAAAGAAAACATATATGTCTCTCTCTCACTTGCAAACATTATCGTCTCTCTCTACTCTTTTTAAATTCCCTTTCCACCTTATCTTCGCATAGGAACAATGTTAATTTCCTATAGGGATTTGTATGTTAATTTCGATTCAAAAGGGGGTCCCCTTTGGAACTTTTTACGCATTTAAAAATTTTTTTTCCAATTCTTATGAAATTTTGTATTTATTTACGAATCTATATTGTGTATAAAATGTCCAAATATGAGATTAAAATTTTGAAAAATAACCATAGTTTATTTGAAGCAGTCAACATTTAAAATGCAAGTTTGAAACTAAGGTGCTATCGGAAACTAAATATATCTCGACACAAAAAATCTGGTGTGACCAGCACGGTGCGCAACTTTCTCTTACCGAAGGGTAAGAGAAAGTTGTGTGCTGTGCGCCAGTCACACCAGATTTTTCACTATATGATGAAAATCTGCAAAAAATCACGGTCGATATGGGAACGGAAGATATTTTTTGTTTTCCACGAAATTTTGCACACATAGCCTACGTACCAATACACAACTTTTCCGCACTAAGGCAAAAGTAAAATCAAAAAAAAAATTTTTCGCTCCGCCCTACTGGTCATAATCTAAAAATCCTACACATCCCTACCGGGATCAGAAACGTCAGCCTGAGTGCTAAGTATAATAAAAAAGAAAAAAACCATAGCTGCATTTCTCTTCATTTCTTATCACCATTATAATTATACACACAGCTATAAACTACCCTGAAATATAACTATTTATAATATTTAGAGAAATTAATTTCTAATTAATTATTCTCAAAAAAAAATTTTATTATTTCGCTTATTTTACCACCACCACCTCTCATATCATGTTTATAAATAAAATTTAAAAAAAAATAAATCTTGTGCATAAATAATAATAAAACTTCACGCAACACCTGAAACTCCCAAATGTGTTTCATCAACAGGTGTTTTGTTCATTTCAAGGTTTTTTTTTTCTCCATCAACTCTGGAGGTGTAAGCGACCTTTGCTTATTCAAGCCGAGCGTTTCAAATGATCTTTTTTCGGCCGTCAGCCGAAAGCTGCTCTTTAGTGGTTTGCTTAAAAAAAATACTGTAGAAACCCTTTTGTTTTTTATACAAGTCCTCTCTCTGTCTTCCTTATGTTCTTTCTTATAAGAGAGCCAAGACACGCCCAATATCCCGTATCCTTGGCCTTTGCGTTGAACTACTTCTCATTATTCATGGTAATAAGGGTGAACGTTAACTTAACACTTTAGATGGTTTTTGATAATAAATATATTATTTCCTAAAATGAAAAAATCTGGCGTGACTGGTCGCATGTATCGATATATATTTAGTTACGACATCGAATTTTTGACATATTAACATATATAGAGGTAAGAGAAAATAAAAATCAGTATCATCTCTTCCCTATAGCCAATTTAAAATAAATTATTAAATAATTTTTGAGATTCGCAAAAAAATGGTCTGTCCATGAACGAAAATGAAATTCAAAATTGATATTTAAGTTCCACTGGATATCAAGATTTTAAATTAACGCCTCTGGTCTGACCATTCGGATTAATATTTATGCTGATATAAAAACTTCATTTCTCAACTATTAAATCAAATTCACACTTTTTACTTTCTCTTACCTATGTATATATGCAATATATATAGAGAGAGAAAGTATTGGATTCATGTCAAAAATTCGATGTCGAGATTTTGATGGATCTCCACGTTTTGAGGTCCCCTGAATCCAAAAAAGTGGTTTTCGCGACATGGTCTGTCTGTGTGTGTGTTCAATTTTAAGCATGAAGGAATTGAGCTATGAGGTTGAAATTTTATATTTAAGTTAAACACCCTCCTGGACCGGAAAAATAAGCTTTTAATCAAAATCGGCCAAAGATTACTAGTACTTTACTGATGTACTTTTTCAGTTTTTTTTCGTTTTTCTCAAAATTTGCTCCAACGATTTTTTTTTAAATTCAAAAATCAATTATTTTTTAGATGCTCTTTAAAATGTATATTCTCATTTTGCAATTGAAATCTTCTGAAGACCACTACTTATAAATTTTACATCTGAATTCAAATATTCCCTACTGCCGGGAACTAAATACATGTCGACACAAAAAATCTGGTGTGACAAGCACAGAACACAACTTTCGATTACCGAAGGTAAGAGAAAGTTGTGTGCTGTGCGCCAGTCACACCAGATTTTTTAAAATATAATTTCACTAATAGAAAGTAAATTCTCTGATTTTTTATGACTACTAGATCTTCGTCAATGTAAATACGTTTATTTTATATAAAATTTATTGGTTTATATTAAATATTTACTCCAATATTTATTAATAATTAAGAAAGTAGCAGATAGAGATTAAATGCCTATTCTCCCCTCCACAGAGCCACTATATACTTTTATTGAAACCTAAGGCGCTACATAGAGATATTAAATTTTAATATTTCAATTCATTAGGCATCTGAATTTTATAGCTCTTGGAGAGAAACGAATTGGCCTTAGCCAGTGGCGTAACGTACGCCCCCGCAGACCCCGCGATGCGGGGGGGCCCTCGGACCGGGCCGGGCTAAAAAACTGTAGCTACGATAAAAACGGAAAAATTTAGATAAAAAAAAAATAATGAAAATATCTCTTTGAGAGGGGCCCGGGGCCCTCAGGGTTCAGGGATATACTGTGTTTTAAAAATATTTTTTGTATGGTCTAATAATGGGGCCCGAAATAAAATTTGTGAGGGGGGCCCAGCTAAAAAACGTTACGCTAGTGGCCTTAGCGTTATGATCTTACTATTCATTTCCTAGTCAGACTGAGTTGAGTAGTACAAGTAGAAAAGTATTTGGAATGCCAAACATGAGATGGCATAAGTAGAATCTCTCTTTAATAGGGAAAAACCTCTCAGATTCATAACGGTATGTGGGATGAACATTTTTCTTAATTACACTCATTTACATTTATTTCGGATGTTTTTCGTTTAATAAAAGAAAAGAAAATCGGGAATTTTAAGAAAATACTGAAAAAGTACAGCAGTAAAGTACTATCGATTTTTATAAAAGCTGACGTCTCAAGAACTTAAATATAAAATTTTAACTTCCTAGCTCTTTTGGTTCTTGAGATATTTTGTTCACACCCAGACAGACCATGTTGCGACCAAAAACGTGGATATCCATCAAAACCTCGACATGAATCCAATACTTTCTCTCTCACTATATTTAACATATTTACATAGGTAAGAGAAAGCAAAATCGCCAGCCGTCTAGAGAAAACTACCAAACATTCTTGCCTGTTGAGAGGGTTGTCTATTTTAAATTTTTTTTTTCTCCTTTTAATAAAAATACCGCATATAGCCTAAACTTTATTTATTTATATTGAATACATAAACATTTAATAAATGATCATACCACCTGACACAGGTCCTCAATCAAATAATATTTTTGTAGCGCTGATCGCAATATTTGCAAAATAAAATCATGTGAGATTCTCCGGATATTCCTCATTTAATAAAAAACAAGAAACATTTTTTTTTTTTTTTTTTTTTTGTTCCCAACAGCTTTCTCTTTTAACTATACGTATTTGTTTTTCAAATATTAACGGTTCATGATTTATTACAAGATATTTGATGAACAGTTACTTAAACCGATTCAATTAATATGATGTAATTGAAAGATGGTAATTACAATATCGAACCGCTTCCTCATAGCTTGGCCGAATCTCCAATCAATGTCTGTTCTGATAAACGCCGTCATATTTCTATGTATCAACATTACGTCTTTACTGTACAATGGAAAATGCACTTTTCACTTGTTATTGTCACAAGGGTTGGCTTCCAATTCAGTTGAAATAAATAGAGACGAGGTCGAAATGACCTTCGCTGCCGGAAAAGACCTTAAATGAAATTTAAAAAAAATTCTTTCTATTATAAATATTTCATAGAATATATTTTGTTGGAATTTAGAGCAGGGGGGTGGCTGACAAAATTTTGCGCAAATTTTTGTTAGCCCCCTCACACTAGCTTTCATGATTCAAAATTTTGAATAGATCGGTAAAAAAAATTACAACTCCTTTTTAAGATAATTAAGAAGAAAAGGCGCCCTCGGGCTTGGCATGGTTGGTAGCGCGCCTGCCATGCATACCAAGGGGTCGAGGCAGTCCGATGATTTTATTTAAGCCTTTTGGATACCAAATGGCTTAAATAAGAATGCCTGAACCCAATATATAAAACTTTGAATACTCGCTTTTTTGTGCGAAAATTGCCCTCACACTTGCAAAAATTTTGCACAAAAACGTCCTCTTCAAAAATTGGTATATGATTTCAGATTGGAGGCGCAACCGAAGGCGATCGTCTAGTTCAGTGGTTCCCAACCTGGGGGCGATCGCCCCCAAGGGGGCGATTTGGGTTTTCATGGGGGCGATAAATAAGCGGGGGGCGATGAGTATTCAAAGGGAGAAAAATTATTAGTTTACTAAAATTTAAAAAAATAAAAATCAAAGAGAAAAATCTCCTATTTACAGGATGGTCAGGATAGAAGAGGACAAAATATTATCATAAAAATAAAATAGTCCGAAGATAATTCCAATCTAGAATTGAAACGTCACTTTTAGCTCAAATCTTAAATTTCAATTAAAAAAAATCATTTTCTTGAATTTTTTTTCCTCGCCCGGGCCCTTTAAGCTCAAATCAAGTTTGATCTTTTTCACGACTCAGGATAGCTAAAAATGCAGATTTCAGTGGCTAATTTTCAAAAAATTTTCCATATCCCCAGATTCCCCCGGAAATCCTCTGTCCAGATCTGGCCTCGATAAATTAAAACTTTGTAACTCTTTGTTTAGGAAATTTTGAAAAAGTTTTATATAACTTTATTTAAATAAATATTGTAAGCTATATATAACTATTTCAAAAGTTGTGTCAAAAACTGTGTAAAAAAGTGTTGGCATGAAGGCCACAATAGCCTTTTATATACTAAAAAAAACTTCTTTTTTTTGGGGGGGGGGGGGCGTATTACTAAGTAGCCCTGGGGCCTGTCAAGTCTGTCTGCGGCCCTGTATATAGACCTACTGTAATAAAATTGTTTAAAATAATAAAAGTGCTTTATTATTTACACTTTACTTCAAATTAAAATTAGGTATACAATGAAAATGTAAAGGGGGGGGGGCGATAGGTGTTAGTCAACATCCAGAAAGGGGCGATGGGTCAAAAAGGTTGGGAACCACTGGTCTAGTTTATATAAATAAGCTAATCTAACAATTTTACAAAACTACATTAAAATCATCAAAAGCAAGCTACATGCTTCTATGATTATTTCAAAGCATGACTTCAATTCAACTTTAATAATTTTTCCTATCTTTATGAGTTTTTTTTTTCAATTGAGAACAAATAAAAACAATTATTTTGATTTAATTGATAATGACGAATGAATAGCTTCTTATTTTAATTTATAGCCTCTCGTACCTTTCTCCAATTCTTTATTTATTATCCAACCATTGAATTCCTAAATGGCAAGCTGATGTAATAGCTAGGCAGGCGCTCACTCCGATCGGAATCCATCCAATCAGTGTTTTTATTTATTTTTTTTTTTTTAATTTTATATAAGCTATAACCCCTTTATCTCCATTATGAAACATATATTTACAAATTATTTTTAAAATTTTCCAGATGACGTGCCATGTCTTCGGCGACGGCCTCGTCGACAGGTAGTGCCTGTCCTCGGTTTGTGCAGAATGCCTGGAAAAGGGATCTGTGCAGCCATTGCTTCAAACCTCGAGAGGACCACGTCCTGTTGGTTTCTGTTGCTCCAGTCATCATCTCTAGCAAAACTCCTACGCAGGTATTTCTATTGCTATGGGAAGTCACACATGTGCGTGCCTCTTTCATTAGGCAAATGGTCCCAAAATAGTGCTATAACTGAATCTATTTTTAAAAAATTCCACCCTTAATTTTTTTAACCTCCCTTTCCTCTCGTAATTTTTTCAGACCATTTCTCATAGACCAGTGAGGTTGCTTAATTAATTTACTATTTTCGCAACATGCCTATTTAATAGCTAATATTTCCGTCCCATGTCAATCACCGGTAAATAAAAAACTCCTGGCTTGAGATCTTGTTCTGATTCCTTTATTATTTATTGTTATAGCCATAAATCCTATGATATATTTACATAATTTCCTACATCACTTGAATAGAACTGTTAGAGATGTGATGTGAAACTCATCTTAAATATCCAATATAATTTCTTATTTTAATATCCTTATTATCAAACATATTGTCAGTAGGTGGGATATTTTATGAGGTAGCATTTGAATGAAAATTAAAAATCAACGGTTGATTCTTAACAATAATGTATACAATAGGGTAGAGCGAAACAGCGGCGTAACTAGCCTTTGAGGGCGGAGGGGGGCGAAGCTCAACTGAGACGCCGTTTTTCGTTCGACCTTTTTTTTTTTTTTTTAGTATTCGAATCTCGTTCGGACTTTTTTTGTAATTTTTCTCCGGATTTGTGATAAAAAAATAAATTTATTTTGAAATTTCAAAAAATAAAAAGCCGGAGAAATTCTAACTCTCGTTCGGGCTTTTTTTTTTTGTATTTTTTCTCCCCGGATTTGTGATAAACAATGAATTTATTCTGAAATTTCAAAAAAAAAAAAAAACAGGAGATTTTGGGAAAATGCGGATGCGCGAGGTGCGCCAAAAGCTTGATGCGCTTGGGGCGGGCCCCCCTTCGCCCCCACCTGGATACGCTACTGGAGCGAAAATGTATGTTTTTTTTTTTTTTTAAACGTTTGTGTGCGTAAAAGTGGAATTTTTTATGAAAGTCGGAAAAATCCTTTTGAAATGTGGCATTTTTTTAATCTTATCAATCTACTGTATTTATTCTTAAGAAAGTCAATAAAAAAAAAAAAAGAAAATTTAATTATATAAGATTTTTTATTATTTTTCATTTAAGAGATTTAATTATTTCATTATTAAAATTAATTAGCTTAAATTTTTCCTAAAGGAGGTCAATCATTTTGATCAAAGGGTTCAGTCAATGGATTGACGCACACTTCAATCAACTTTCAATCAAATCTTCAATCTTTTGATCAAAATTCAGTCACAGTTGAGTTTTCGACTCGGAAGGACGCTTCGAACAATGGTGTCCAACACCGATTTGGCCTTCCTTGCATTGACGTTGGTTGCCGTTAAAGGCAAAAACAAAAAGCCGAAACGTCGTTGGTCTAAGGAATGGTACAAATAATTCGCTTCCCTCATGAGCATTTACTCAATTACAATTCTAAGAAACTCATGTTGTGAACTTTGTGGGCTTTTTTCTCCAATTTTCTCTTCCTTTTGTATCCTTTTTGGGAGATCGGGGTAAACTCCATGATTGTCCAACGTGTGACTTATATAATGATTGATCAAAATGGACCTCAATAGGTTGAGTTGAATGATTGAGTCATCCAAACTTGTTTCGGTAAAGATTGTCTTTTATATAATACAGTATAGATAGTTATAGAAATAATTAAAATGTAAAATTTATATCACAAAATAATTTTCAGATATTTAATAAAATTTCTAATGCCCATATTTCAAATTTTTTTCTACTTCAACCTATTCTTAACCACCTGGTCAAAAAAAAAAAAACATCTGCTTGATAAAATATCTACAACGTCATCACGATTAATAATTTTAAACCTTTTTTGAAATAAAATAAAAATTTTTGTTTGCAAATAAATTGCCGAGCCGTATATGTGGAATTAGACATGTTAAAATAATAGCTATTCACTTGAGTGAGTTGAGCGTTCTGACCTCAAAGGAAAAAAGGAAGGCACTTGAGTGCCAAAGTAGAAGATATTTTAATTAGGAAACTTTCTATGTTCAAAGATTGATTTAACAAAAAGAGACAGAGAGAGCAAATATTTATAGAAATCACAAAGAACAAGAAAATACTATACACTCATCGTAGTTAATAAAAAACTCAAATTTTGTATACAGGGATCATTTTTGTTTTTTTTAGCTAGTGTAAATTATTATATTTTACTTTTTCTTACCCTATATGAAATATAATTTGTGCTTAAATATATAGTCATGGCTTGGGTCCCACATGGAGAGGGGGTTTGAACCCCCAAAACCCCTATAATACACTATGCTTTGTCCCCATGACCTCCCTCGATTGAAACAAGCTCCCTGCCCCGTCTTCCCCAAAACCTACAATCTTCAGACTTTCAAGTCTAACCTCAACGAGCATCTTCTAGGTTGCCGCAGTTGAGTTCCCCTTTTATGCTTCTCCTTTTGTTTTTCCTTCTTGGCTGCATGTGCCCACTGGCCAATATAGGTCTTCGGCACCCATTCTAAAAAAAAAAATAAATAAATAAATTTTACATCTTGAATTCTAATATATCCAGCTGAGACTAAATATATGTCGACAGAAAAAATCTGGTGGGACAAGCACAGAACAGTTGTGTTCTGCGCGACGGTCACACCAGATTTTTTTGATTAA
>JAKCPI010000675.1:0-85941 GCA_023213315.1 Euborellia annulipes
TGTAAGCCTCTAAAGTCGATCTTATATCGGACTTGGCGGTTCAAAGTAGTTCTATTTACATGTTAAAATTAGGTCCTACTTTGAACCCCTTGATGGTACAAATTTCCATTTTCCCCCGGTTGGGGACCAAAGTAGGACTTGTTGGGAATAAAAATTAGGGGCCTACTTTGAACCCCTATATCCCATTTTATTATAATAATACTAATAAATTAGAAGATAACGAGAAACGAGCATTTACTTCTCTCACTACTTTAATTTATTGTAAATATTTAAGTCCCACTACTCGGGCCTCTCTATTTGCAATAAATTGAAGTGGTGTGAGAGAAGAAAAGGATGTTTTTTCTCGTTATCTTTCTAAACTGCGATTCCCAGCTGTAGACCTAAAACGCTTACTGTATATAATGCCAGATTTTGTGTCCGGTCTCTCGGAATATTTATTTTACTACTGGTATAGCTATAGTCTGAGAAAGTACATATAATTATTCATTTTAATATATTTTTATTATAAACAAAAAATACATTTAAAAAATCAGATGTCAGTTTTTCCATTTATAGGCATTTGTTAGTACAGCGCTTAATCCTTTATATAATTTTTGAGTTTCCAGAAGGTATAACCGCCTTTAAGTTTTATGGTATCTGAAAAATTGCAATTCTAATTACATCACTGTTGGAAGCTGCAAGGATGCAGTTAAGGCGGTTTCAACCAATAAAACAACAATTGCCAATCGAGACATTTCGACCATTTATTCTGCCATCTTCAGGCATCTAAGAAATGTGCATGTTTACTAGGGGACATAAGCATGTGACATTTGGTCAATTCGATTTTATAAAAATATTCAGCTTCGAAGGCAATGGCTCTTAGAGAGTTTCGAAGTAAAAAATTTCGCCGAAACGTCTCGTTTAGGAATTGTATTTTTATCTTCTTAAAGATATTGAAATTTTTTATACAATTAATACGAATTATTTTTAAAGTAAATTTAACACAAATTCAAATTATTTTAATTAAATTAATTATAATTTTTGTGATAATAAAAAAAATCCTTATTTTCGTCTTTGGTTTATTAAATTGTAATTTTTTTTAGAAATGTGTAAAATATTTCATATTAAATTACAATATTAACTAGGTAGAGCCTTGTTGAAAAGGATGGAATTTTTTCAACCAAAGCTCAAATAGACTGTTCATTAGCCAGTCAATAATATCGTTTAAAATATCAAATTTGTGAGATATGTTTGTGCTTAAGATGGGCAAAATTGCATCCCTGGAGCCGAACCAGACATCCAGCTTTCGCGGCGGATGGACTACCCTTATCATAGGGCGCCGACCAACCGGGCCCAAATTGAGCCGGCGCCCTATGATAAGGGTAGTCCATCCGCCGCGAAAGCTTGGATGTCCTGGTTCGACTCCAGGGGGTGCAATTTTGCCCAATCTTAAGCACAAACATATCTCGCAAATTTGCTATCTTAAAAGACAATAACTTAAGCTAGATTATTGTCTTCTTAAGAACATAATAAAAATGAATGCTTTTTTTGCCAGTCAGTTTATTTAAAATTACAAAAACCTCTCACCTTCAGTAAAAAAGATTTCATTTTGTAAATGGTTGGTTCCTTTTGTAGGTTTATTTTTTTAATAGACGTTTTTCAGTCTCACTTTTAGAGCAGGATTATTTAATTAGTGAAAATTCTATAAAATAGTTGAATAATTTATTACATGTGAGGTTTATTACTAAACAATTTTATATTAATACAAATATACTTACCTAACTCACAATCACTGATATGTTCATCAATGACTATTTTATTTTCATATTAATTCAGGATCATAATTATTTTTTGGATAATACAGTGATATATAGAATTTTTTTAATAAAATCAAAAGAATGCGTTGCGTTTGTTTATTTGTTTTGATTTTTCTCTGTTGCTATGACATGCGTGCACGAGCAAAACATTTGCCTCTGCGCATGCGCGAGATGAATTGCGCAGGCTCGAGACAAACTCTAACTTGTAAGAGCAGACCCCGAACATTTCTTGATAACTTAATTTGAATTGTAAGTCACATTTAAAATCATTTCAAAATTAGATTCGGTAAAATTGTAGCGTTTTGCACCTAATTTCATTATCATTCATTATTATTATCATCATTTACTATATAAAGCACTAGCGGCTAGCTTCAGTCTGTACCGATCAGGACGCTGATTGGCTAGAGTTACAGGAAGTGGAGCGGGAGCAGGAAATTTAAAATTTAAGTCAGAGAGAGAAAATGGAAATTTGAAATTTGAAAATTTCCAAAGAGTCAGCAAGAATAAATTTGATGCATTTGCTCGCCGAATGCGAACAAGAGGGTCCAGGGGGCGTATCCCCCGGCCAGTGGTTTTATATTTTGTAAAGGGTGAATGCCATTGTAGGAGGGAAGTATATTCTGTATATTACTAACTTAATACTAATTTTTAATTTGAAAAATTTTAGCACAAAACAATAAAAACAAATTCAATTATAAAATAGCGGATAACAAGGACTTATTGTATAAAGTAGCTACTACGTTCAAGTGACGTCACTTTTCAGAATAAAAAATTCTTTTTTTTTTCAATTGTTTTTTTTTTATATTATTCTTTTAATTTTTCTTTATTTTTAATATAATCGGATTTAAGGGTGCATAAGTTGAAAAAAGTAGGATCTTGGGGTTCAAAGTCGGGCGTAGGTAGACTTACAGGGCTTTAAACCGGACCTATCCAGGGCCTGAAGGCTTACAGCAGGCCTTAAATTTCGACTCGGGAACCTCTTACATTTTGTTTTATTTCAATTTCACTAGAATCTGGTGGAGACTTTAAAGTTTACAATTATATTTTTATATTAATTAAATATCGATGGCCGTTCAAATCTTTGGTTTCTGGCGGTCCATCTATCTCCAGATTCAGCAGAGGCTTTTTTTAATTAAAACCTATTCGAATATTGGACGGGAAAAGCAGCTAGGTATGATAAAAAAACTTTTTATTTTGTTGCTGATGTTTCGAGAGCTAGTCGAATTCACCCCTCAGGACACGTGAAATTGTCCTAGATAAGTTCTGACAATTTTACGTGCCCTGAGGATGAATGCGACTTGTACTCGAAACATCGGCAACAAAATATCAAGTTTTTTTTTAAATATAGCTAGCTGCTTTCCCCGCAAAGGTTTCCGACCAATCTTCTAATTAAATATCTTCAGGTATCTATTTCAAGAAATTATACTTATTATTTATTTTTTAATCAATGGAATTTAAATAATATCTTCTTTTTTTGTTAGAGGGGAATAGGAGCCAAAGATGTTCGCTCCCCTGGGCTGTAGCACCAGTGGTAGAGATGTTGCCTATTGTGTTAGAGATCAGGGGACCGCATCCCGTCCAATGCGACAAATTTTTATTTTATTTTAATTGAATGGCCACAAATAATTTGAAATAAATAGGAATGTAGTCTAGAATGATGAAGGAAGAGAGGATGTCAGCCAAAAAAGGAGCCTCTATCGAATAAAAATCTCCAATCAGAAAACGTTTCGGGTTTAATTAGATAAAACCATCATCAGTTCCTTAGAGATTATTGGCAATCTCAAGATGCACACCATTGAGATGCAGATAGAGTTGTTATATATAAACATATACAAAATTATATAAAAATACAAAATTTGCATATCAGTTGTCAGATGCTCATCAGTCAACACGGCCAAGTCTCAAATGTATATACATATACATTTGAGACTTGGCCGTGTTGACTGATGAGCATCACACAACTAATATGCAAATTTTGTATTTTTTATATAATTTTGTATATGTTTATATATAACAACTCTATCTGCATCTCAATGGTGTGCATCTTGAGATTGCCAATAATGTAAGATCTGATGTTTTTTATAATTTAAAAAATATTTTATGTTGTTGTATTACAATTATTATTTATGCTCATTTCAGCTCTAAAGAACTGATGATGGTTTTATCTAATTAAACCCGAAACGTTTTCTGATTGGAGATTTTTATTCGATAGAGGCTCCTTTTTTGGCTGACATCCTCTCTTCCTTCAACATTCTAATTGCTGAACAGCCACTTCTATTATCAACATCTTGGAATGTAGTCTATTCTAAATGGTCTCAGATGCCAAAAAAGAGCTTAAATTAAAAATGTGTCTGGGTCTGATATGTCGTAATTAATACCGATATTTACTCGAGTCAAAGGAAACGAGAGGCAGCAAAATTAACTACTTACTACATACTGTACTTATTTATATTATTTGGCCGAAAAGTCTAACAAATTCTTATTATTCCTATTTTTTCACTCGTTAGTCGTTTTCCAGAAAGATTGAAAACGTGAGTTGAGCCTGATTCCAGAATCCAAAGAGCGACGGCCTCAATTTCACCGGAAACGACTCGTCTTTAGATTTCACCTGATGCACTTTATTTCCATTCTTAAAAGCTTTCTTTGAATTTACTTAAAATTATGAATATTTAACAATCCCCCCCCCCTTTCCCCCACCTCTCCCTATAACTTCAACTTGATTAAAGAATAGGACTTGCAATTACACCTCTTTTTTTTAATCCTTGCACATCTCTTGCTTGCATCATTCCATTCTCCCGGTTTTTATCTTAATATTACTTAAATCCTTCTTTTGTCATTCATTATTTTGTATCCGCCATCCGAAAAGGCCTTTAATTAAACTTTGAAATTAACATTTTCAATTTCTATTTCAAGAAGAAAAGAAAAAATTAATATCTTGTGAAATTTTCTATAAGTATATTGAAATAATATTCGTTTTTCAAAGGAAATAGATCATTTAACGATTTATATAGGCAAAAAATTATGGATTTCTAAAGATTTCTTAATTAAAATCAATAAAATAATTTTTGAAACACATAACCTAGTGTATAATTTAATTTAACAAGACATGTGAGTGTTCTTTATTGATGAGGCCAAACTGATGAGGAAAAATATTTAGCTATAACTTAACCCCGCTGCCCTCTGGGCTTTGCTGCTTACAGTAGTGTGTTAGAGCAGATCCAGATATCTGTCCCTCTACTGGTTAACCAAGCGGCGCATAAGTGGAAAATTTTTCTTTAAAGTTTTTCACCTATTCGTTACGAGTTAGTAACTTGCGCGACTAACTGCATATAAGGGGAAGTGAGTTTTATTGGTGCAGGTCGAGGGTCCGGTGGCCTGGTGCAATGGATAGCACGCCTATGCCCCGGAAAGGCGGAGATCCTGGGTTCGATTCCCGTGGGCCATGGGATGTTTGGCCTCATCAATAAAGAACACTCACATGTCTTGTTAAATATATCTATGACTCAGTTAAAGTCCGAATCGAGGTATTTTGAATACTATTATCTTTTTCAAATAATAGATCTCGAAAAATATTTAGCTATAATTTAATTCCCGACAGTATCATGTTTCAACTAGTGCCTACGGCCATTGCTTCTAATCAAGTTACTCTTGGGAATTTAATTATACAGTAGATTATGCGTTTCAAAATTATTTTATTGGCTTTATACGAATTTCGGCACTTGGTGTGTCGTTTTCAGGAGTTTTACAAGATGACCTTGTGAACTTGTGAAGATGGGACACCTTGGCTTGGTCGCCCAAGCTCTCGGGCACATCAGGAGGCGCCCAGTGTACCTGTTTGTAGTGGCGCAAGAGGACAATTCTAGGACCGTCGGAAGTGCAATTTTTTAAGTAATAGGAAATTCAAAAAATCGATTTCATATGGCCACTTCTGCTTTGGCTTCCTTTATCTCTTCATTATAAATTATAAACTACATTCAATCACTATTTCTTGCTATATAAGATCATTTGGGTTGGCCATTCCTGCTTTAGACGATACCCAGAGTAATATATGGACCCTTTTACGCATTAGCGTGTCAAGCGCCAGCTACCGAGATTTGAGAAAATTAACAATAAAGGGGGGGGTTTTTTGTTTTCATTGGACTATACATAATTTTTTTTGCCAATTGTGCAAATAACATTAAATATAAATTTTTTTAGGACATATTTCATAAAAAATACTATTAATTTGAAACAATATTCCGTGCTTAACTGAATTTTTAATTTTTTGGCGCTTGACACACTAACGCATATAAGGGTTTATATCATTTGGTATCAAAATGATTTAAATAAATATTCATCGGACTGTCTTGGATCCGAGCCCGTGTCCCTTGACTTTAAGATAGTCATTATTGACACTTGTCAACACCTCTACCACGGGGAAGTGGACTTTTCATTTAACTTTATTTCGTAATTAATGGAGTGAACTCATGGGTCGCTCGCTAGCTCGTCTAATTATTATTTTTTTTTTTTTTCATTACGTTTTATGATTCATTCAGCGTTTTTATTATTGGTAAATTGATGATTTTTCTCATGAACTTGTTGTTGTATTTCCTCTGAAATTCCTTTCCATTTGAGCTTTGCTACTAGACATCTCTGGCTCTAGTAGAATTCTTTTAACAAGACCAGATAACGGTAAGCAACGAATGAACCAACCTATCGAACCTCTTTACATTCCAACCTCTAATTTGTTGATTCTACAACAAAAAAATCACACGAAAATACAGTATATTTTTCCTTTCTATATAAAGAGACCTTTCAAATATTACGTAAGCAATTTTTGTCTGTTTTAGACACCCCATCCCCATCACAGCAATAATAAGCTTACGCAAATTCTCTTTCTTACTTTATTAATTTCAGTACTGAACCTCGGTGTTACAGGGGCGGATTAAAGGGGGGGGGGGGGGGCGCCCCCCCCCCCCCAAAGAAATTAAAACTATTATTTAAAAAAAAATCTAAAAAAAAAAAAATTTTTTGGCTTTAATTTTAATTTAAATTAATTATTTAATCAATTTAAATAAATAGGAAAGGGGTCTAAATGGCCATAGATGCCCACAAAGTCCTTAAATAAAAAAAATAAAAAAAACCGCCCCCCCCCCCCGACAAAATTGCATTAATCCGCCACTGCGGTGTTATATTTTTTAATAGACGAAACAGCGCAAGAAAATATCATAGAAGCCGTACAACCAGAGGTTTACTTTGCTTGAAAACTTTTTGCAGATTGAAATGCAAGAGGAAGAAATAAAATTTAAAATTTTATTTATCAGGATTTATTAGTGCTGACGACCAACTGCAGTACATTGGTTTCGGTCACATTGAACCATCTTCAGGTCTGTAAAACTATTACAATGTAAGCAAGACACTCATCGGTCATTATTACGAAAGGTATTAACAAAAAACTCACCACCAAATCCTGTTTCGTATTTAAAATACAGCGAAATCAATTCATAAAGCATTAGAATAAATTTCAATGCCCAGTTGGCAGAAAATTGCTAGCAGACTCTCGATCGTGAAATATATATGTATAAAATAAAATGTTGTTCAAATTTGATACAGGGCCTAAATAAAAAACAAAATGATATGGAGAAAGACTTGATTTTAACATGTCACAGCAATATGATAAATAAAATTTTAAATTTTATTTCTTCCTCTTGCATCTCAATCTGCAAAAAGTTTTCAAGCAAAGTAAACCTCTGGTTGTACGGCTTCTCTGTTATATTTTTTTTTTTTTTTTTTATATAAAATTGGAAAAACTAAAAAAGAACATCAGTACCACTAGTACCTGAGGTTTCCCAAAGACGAGATCAAACGGAATTCATTTTGTACTGGAATTAGTAAATATTTAAAATTTGAAAGAAATTTTAAAGAGAATTTCGAGAAAATTGGAAAAACCTAAAAAAGACATCAGTAAAGTACTAGTACCCGAATTTTCCCAAAGACCTACCTCAAATTCATATTGGTACCGAAAATAGTATATATTTAAAATAGTATAAGAAAGATAAAATTCACCAAGAGTTCAGGAAACGTAATAATGAATATTACTTGCATTTATTTATTGTAATATAAAATTCACACCTGATACGTATTTCGGCAATTATTGAATAACTTTAATCTTTAAAACATATAACCTAGTTGTAGGCCTATATTTAATTTTACTTTACAAAATGTTTCAACGAGAATCTATTGAAATTTCTTTTTTTTTTTTTTGTTCTTATTCTTAACTATTATAAAAAATAAATATAGAAAAAAAAATTCTATAATTTTGTTAAGGGTCGTAGCAGGGATATTTTGTAGAAAAGGGGGGTCTAATGGCCACCAATGGTGGTGTGTGTTTTATTTTGACCTATGTTGAATGTGCGGTATTTTTTTGGCAAGTAACGAAGACATGTTTTACCTACCGCTAGGGACGGTTTCAATCCGTGCCAAAAAAAAAAAAAAAATATAATGCTTATTGTGTTGCAAAGGTATTTTCAGTAAATAGAATGGAAGCAAAACATTTCCTTCTTCAAGACAAGTGTGCTAACAGCAAATTTCCCATTGAATTCGTCATAGATGCGGGGAAATAATGTCTCGAATTGTCCAAATTTGCTTGGATATCCAAAGAAAGAATATTGATAATTTAAATTGTGTATCAATTAATTTCAATAGGTATGGACATGAGGGGCGTAACTAGAGAATTTGGCTGGGGGGGGCACGGGACCAGCTATCCTGGAAAGCCCCATATTTTCTCAATTTTTTTGGGACAGGGAGCTTTCTGGGGAAGGGGGGGGAGGGAAGGGGGGCAGCACCCCTCTAGTTACGCCCATGGGTATGGAGGAAATCGAAATCCCGAAAGATTTAGAAAATCTAGTACAGTCGGTGCCACAAGTGCTCGAGAGCAAAGTCTTGATCTTACAATGTTAGTCAACCAAACCAATATTTTTAAAATAAATAAATAATCTTAAACTACACCTAAAACCGACGTTTCGGTCAGATTTGCCACCATCCTCAGGGCTGAAGTGTGTCAATAAGTCTAATGGCGCAATTGTGTAAAATCATTTATTGAGGATCATAAGCTTTGCGAGTCAAGCATAGATCTTTTTTTAATGCACCTGAAGCGGAAAAGCTGCTTTTACGAGTATTTTGGTACAAGGATTCACTCTCGAACACTTGTGACGCCGACTGTACAAGTACAGAAAACTGGAATAGATTATTTTCATTTTTTTGCTGGTGGAATTGGCACCCCTGATGCCGGCGATCAAGCCTTGGATATTCAGAGGATATCCCAGACCTTGGATTAGCCGGATGTTCGGACGTTAGGCCTACCAGCATCAGATTATTATTCGCGTATTAGATTATAATATCTCATTCTATTTCTGATCTAACACAGCACACGTAAAATATTTTGTCTCTAAAACGGTTTTCTTTTCCAAAAAAGAAAAAAAAAAACGAAACGTCATATATTGATTGTTCCTTTGAAATTCAATTTTAAACAAAATGTTGGGGTATTTTTTTTTTTTTGTGCACGTTTTTCGTATCTGTTCAAGGTAATCTGCCCGTCTGTGAATTTCTCTAACATAAGTTGAATGTCCTCAGGTTGCGTCCTCGACTCTTAGTGAGAGGCTCCTGATCTTCCCCGTCAGTGACCTCCGACACGCCCCGAACATTGTCTGCTTGCGCGAAAAATATTTGCGACCTTTCTCTCTCTCTCTCTCTCTCTCTCTCTCCCACTCAACATAAATACAATACTCGTGACTTACTTTCAATTTTCCACATCAATAATTTTTACGTGTCTCTTGTTTATTAGAAATATTAAATAATAGAGGTGAAATGATCTATCATTGAAAATACAAAATAAATCCCTGGATTGTAGGGGATCTATTAGAAATAGAATAAATGAGCCATGCAGTTTTTTTTTTTTTGTCTTATTTTTCAAAGTACAGTAAAACCTCTCTTAACCGGCTTGGTTCGGCCGGTCAATAAGAGGTTTCGGTGAAAAATTAATTTTTATTCATTTTCATCACTCGTTTTCGTTGGGCTAACTCGATCATTTTTGTTTAAGAGATCTCATGCCTATGTAGTAGAAAAATCTGGTGTGACTGGCGCACAGCACACAACTTTCTCTTACCTTCGGTAATCGAAAGTTGTGTTCTGTGCTTGTCACACCAGATTTTTTGTGTCGACATATATTTAGTTCCCGACAGTACGGAACATTTGAATTCAGATGTAAAATTTATAAGTATGGGAAAATATTTATATTTTGTTACCATGGCAACCATTTCTCATATCTTCCCTATGAAATACAAGAGTAAAGTGGTCTTCAGAAGATTTCATTCGCAAAATGAGAATATACATTTTAAAGAACATCTAAAAAATAATTGATTTTTGAATTTTAAAAAAATCGTTGGAGCAAATTTTGAGAAAATCCAAAAAAACTGAAAAAGTACATCAGTAAAGTACTAGTACTCTTTGGCCGATTTTGATTAAAAGCTTATTTTTCCGGTCCCGGGAGGTGTTTAACTTAAATATAAAATTTCAACCTCGTAGCTCAATTCCTTCATCCTTAAAATTGAACACACACACACACACACCCACCCACCCACCCACCCACCCACCCACCCACAGACAGACCATGTCGCGAAAATCACTTTTTTGGATTCAGGGGACCTCAAAACGTGAAGATCCATCAAAATCTCGACATCGAATTTTTGACATGAATCCAATACTTTCTCTCTATATATATATTACATATATACATAGGTAAGAGAAAGTAAAAATAGACTGGGAAGCAAGCGAGTAGACAAACTCCCCCCCCCTCTCTTCACCTTCTGAACCAACATATTGTACAATGTTCCAGCACACAATTTAATTAAAATACAAAAAAAAGTAATTTATATGTAATATATGTAATTTACAATACTAATGGGATAGGTCGGTTAATCCGAAGTCCGGTTGATCCGAGGCCGGATAAGAGGGATATTACTGTAAGTCCCTTCTCCGAACCTCAGATCTGCCTACTTGTATTCATTGTATTCATGCCTTGACATTTATAGGGCATGCCGAGTACAATTTGGTAGATCCGTCGTTCAACTCCCGGGGGTACAGTACCAAACCTTTTTCGCCGTTTGAATTAATAAATATTTATTTTTTCGCCGTCTTTATTTAAAAACAAAGGAGTAATGTTATTTATAATAATTTCATAATAAGATTTATTATAGGAAATATATAAAAATAAGTTAATTTGCTATAAAATTATTTTATTTTCTAAAAAGTTAATTAAAAAATATAAAAAACATTCCAAACATATTTTTCATTTTTACAATCTATTTCATTTATAAATATTCTCCCACGTTTATAAATTTTACATCATGAATTTTAAATATATCTCGACATAAAACAAATCAGGTGTGACAAGCACAGAACACAACTTTCGATTACCGAAGGTGCGCCCAGTCACACCAGATTTTTATGATGAAAATACCTTAAAGCGGTGTTCCTCACGTCCTACTGGAGGACTATTTTCCTTTTATTAATGATTTTTGAGTCTGACCAAGTCATTCTTAACAATTATTTTATTTAATTTCAGAGTATCTTGAAAAATGGCGTTGCGTCAAACCGATCTGGGAAGGTGACAGTGCATTTCCCGACCGAGGAATCCCAAGTGATCGGATACGGCGGTGATGAATGTTATTCGGATCCAGAAGATGACTTGGGACCGTCGTCTTTGAATTGCGTATCGACGACATCTTCTGACGACGATGACGACGAGGCCAATCGCGAATTACAGAGGCTCACCCAATCAAATACAGAATTTAACGCTGTCGCTTCAAATTTGTTGTCTGAACCCGATGGCGCCGAAACACCTGTTAAACAGAGGACGTACACGCATCTACTTTTAGGACGGACACCCACCGATGACAAAGGAAACAAACGGACTCTGCAGGTGATTATAAACAACAACAACAACAAATTGCTCTCCTTTCTAAGATAAACACCTTTGGTTGCCTATATACAGGCGTATTAATATTTTTATTTTTTTTTATTATATTCTCTCTGACCTAGAATTTTTTTGATTTATTCAAACTTATCATTTCTTTTTTAAATATTTGACCTTTTATTTAGACATGGAGAAGGGGAAGATATGGCCAGTTTCTATAATATTCTCTATCGAGTTATCAATATTTACTGAATATATAATTTATAATCCATCTTTGGTTTTCTTATCATTCCAAAACTAAATTTAAATGCAATCAAACATTTTTTATAATAGGAAAACATATGTGACGAATTTGAGCTATTTATTTACTATGACTCACGTTAATATCTAGATAGGAAAATTTGTGGCCTTCGCACTTGATGTAGGCCTAATCTAACTTTTTAATTTAAAAAAATAAAATGAAGCCTGCGGCGTGCTGTATTTATCCAACAAACTTTTTGTATAATATTTCGGATTGCTTAACATCAGCAGAGCAAGGAATTTTTGCTAAATATTGCATCTGTTCGTTTCGCTTGCCATTGCAGTATAATTTACACATTGTGCCCTGCATTCTGTTTAATTTTTTCACGCTAGCATAACTTGCATTCTGTTCGTTTGAAACAATGGGCCGAGTCAAAAAATGCAAATTTTGCTGCATAAATTGACCAATCGAATAGATGGTGTGAAATATGCAGGGCGATCTCAGCGCCAAAGCTTTAGTAGATGGCCACCTTTTGTCGCCATTTTCTTTCAATTCACCTCGATTAAAATAATATCGACAATAAAAAAAGATAAGTAAGTTTTAGGCTTTATTTTAATTTTTTTTTAAATATTAATTTCCTTTATTATTATTTTTATTGATTTAAGGATCAACGTTATAAAAATATTCGAAACAATTCAAGACCAAAATGACAATTGAAGGTTAGGTTAGGTTCTCATTCTCATTCACACTCACACTCCCACATTCACACTGACTTTTCGGCAGCTCAGGCCATATAAGACATTTACGATAACCGTTATTTATGAATTTATATATATAGGGTCCAGGCATTTTTATTTAAGCCATCTGGTATCCAGATGGCTTAAATAAAATCATCGGACTGCCTGGGGTCCGAACCCGCGACGTTTGGTATATGAGGTTAGCACGCTAACCTCTACACCACGCCCCGTGGGCGTTAGGTTAGGTTAACAGATATCAAAATATGCAAAAGTTACGCAACACTGATTTTTCTTTATATTATCATCCACCATAGAATAACAAGGGTGAAAATGAATTTTTTTTAATTATTTGTGTATGTTTTCCAGGTATCGGTGACTCCTTTCGGTGGCGGGAGTGATGATAAATCTTCAGTACGTGTAAATGGCTTTCGTAAAATTTCCCTGAAGGAAGAAGAGGAATCAAAGGCAGTTAGCCGAATTCCAGTAAGCAAATCCCGTTCGGCGATTTATAGGGCTCCTGCCTTCAATGGCCGAGGAGACCTCGAGAATCGTGCCGAAAACGAGGTTATAATTCCACGAGTCAAAACAATACGCTCTAGTTCAACAACATCAATTACCACTACTACTACCACCCCTCCAATAACAACAACAACAACTCCTATTATTACAACAACAACAAGCACTGATTCTGTGCCCAATAACACAACAACAACAACAAGTACATGTGATGTTAATGATAGCGCTTTAGAGGTACCTTCTTCGTCACCGGAAGAACTTCCTAAAGAGGATGGAGAAGTTATTGAAGCCCCTATTGTCGAATGCAAACCAAAACAAGTCAGTAGATAAATAAATATATAGCAAGTTTTGGAACTAACATAATCCTTTTTATAAATAATTTTTTTCGTTCTAGTATATTAATGTCTCTTGTGAAAATATCGGTAAATAATTTTTGCTTATATTTACTTTATTTTTTATTTCTAAGAGATGTGGTTTATAGTGAATTGTGGTCAAGTTTAAAAAATTATTAAGTCACCAGTACCGGCTGAGAAGTCAATTTCTCAAGACCGTATACCAGGGACGTATTTTTTTAAGATGCGCGCTTCTCGAGGTGCTAATTTTGAGAGTTTCCAGCGGCCACAATTTTGAAGCTATCAACCTCAAACTTTTTTAAATTAAAGCTATTTAAAATATCTACAACTTATAGAAGCCCTTTTTTTAGATTAATCACATAAATAAAAGATATTTTTTAAAAATTCGCTCGATATCTTATAGATAATGTGTTAAAAAATAATTTATATTTTGCCTTTAATTAATTAGCTGGAATCTTTGAAATGAAATGGAATAAAACGCTTGTTTCCCTATGGGCAGAACTAACGCCATCTCTTGCCGCCTAGAATAACCTCATTCGGCGTTTTACGGTTTTTCGAGACGCGCACCTTAAAGACAATAACAAAAATGAAGAGGGATGCAGTCAGGTAGGAAGCCTCTATTATTAAATCAAACTCCTTTATTACAAGACGTTTCGGCCAATTTTATTGTGCCGTCTTCAAATAGAGTTGTTAATTGGTCTGTCGCAAATTTTGAAAATGACATTTCGCAATTCCCTTCTCAATCAATCTCATTATATAGAGTATATTTGCAATGTTATTTTATACGTAGGCTATTTTATATGACTGGCTTATGGGCAGAAGAATTAACAACTCTATTTTCTACAAAACTCTTATTCAACTGAAGATGGCATAAGAAAATTGGCCGAAACGTTTTGTAATAAAGGAGATTGATTTAATAATTGAGGCTTCCCTACTTGACTGCATTCCTCTTCATTCTTGTTATTGAATTTCTTCATTTTTTTAAAGACTATAGTGATTACTTTTTGTGTGATAAAAATATAATATTGTTAATAATACCTACTAGTATACAATGTATTGTAATTATTGAATAGTAATATGTTAGTATCAAAATAACGTTTTATTAAAGTTCATAACTCTACCCCTCACATATGTGAGTGAAGCAGGGGATTCCCAAAAACAATTTCTTGTTACCGACAATTCATCAGTAAACCGAGATTGTCATCTTTTTTAGTAGACTATAATGTTATTAGTATCATTATTTATGTTTTGTAAAATAAACATAAAAAAATGATTAAATAATTGAATTATTCAAGAAAAACAAGTAAATCTAAGCAAAATTAATAAAATTGACAAATTTTGTGGCATTTTTTTCACATTGTGTATGACATTACTATACAGGCCTGAGTTTTGTTTTTAAATTTACTTTTATATCTTTCCTTTTTAATAATTTATTTAAATTTCTTATAACTTCTTCTCTACTGAGTGATTTTTCAATATAAAACTAATTACACTAAAATAACAACACTTTAAACATCCTTATAAAAACTAATAACTCATTTTAAGAATAATAATGCATGATGCTTGTTTTTATTTTACTTTAAACATACTACTAACAATTTATATAAAGTTTAAAAAATACTAACGAAAAAAGAAGATTAAAGGGCTTCAGGAGGGCACATTGAATCTTTGGTCCGAAACTACTGAGGCATTTTAGATATTTTTTTTTTTTAATTATTTAAATTCGAGAGCATTTTACACATGGGCGTAACTAGGAGGGGGAGGTGCAAGGGGGCCTGGCCCCCCTAGAAGGCTTGTGCCCCCCCTCCAGAAAGCTCCCTGCCCCAAGAAAAATTGAGAAAATAAGGGGCTTTCCAGGCCCCCGGAGGAAAGCAGAGCCCATGCCCTCTCCACCCCCCCCAACGAGGATGGCTGGTCCCATGGCCCATCCCAGCCAAATTCTCTAGTTACGCCCATGATTTTACATAAAAGAATGCTTTTATGTATGATTAATTAAAAAATATTTTTTTTATATTTATAGAAAATGCAAAAAAAACTCTATTATGAAAATTGTAATTTTTTTTTTAAATCTAAAAATGAAAAATTCATAAATATCCAAACAAAAATAATTAAATAAATTGAAAATAAATTTTGTATTTATTTAAAAATTAACGGCCAAATAGTTCAGCACTCTTGCAAAAGATGGCAGGCTAGTCTAACAGCCGGCATTATCAGATCACTTATAAGCCTATATTTATATATTTTTATGCTGTTATAAATGATAAATGATATATAATAATCTTTATAAACGATTCATTATTAAAAGATAAATGAAAATCATACAAATACATGAGATTAAATATAGCCCTACCATCCTGCCATCTGTTGGCAAATTTTCGTAATAGTTGGGCTTTTTGGTTAAATTTTTAACACCCCTAAAGCCATTTTATTGGCAAAAACATGTCTCCTGAAGCGCTTTAAAGCAAACTAACAAATTGTTATTAAATTTCCATAGTTAGCTAATAAGTTTAATAAAGAAAATTTTCTGTACAAATTAAATTTAAACATTATTGACGATTACACGATTTTCTTAGATATTTTTGTTTAAAAATAATGTTTTTTTTATTTTTCAGGAGGAAGAACTTCTTTTGGAACCACCTATAATCAAGTCTGAAAGTTCGATAGTCCTAACAAAACGGAGTCCACCTAAAGTAGAAACTGTCTTTCAATTGGAGCTCACTACGAAAGATGAGACTGACGACTCGCTCATTTGCGAAAGCCGAGAGCTAGCTGGAGAGCCAGACGGCCGTGCCGATGATACCACCATCATCGAACCCCCACCTCCAGCGTTGCCTTCAAGTCCCCCGCCCCCTCTTGATCCTCGTCCTTCCTTTTTACATGGCCTCGTCACCCCTGCCGGTCCTAAACCAAAAGTCCCAATTAAACCAGCACATGTAGTACCAAGCCGACCACCTCTCTCGATAACATCAACGGCGTCACTTTCGTCCCAGTATCCACGTGCAACGAAACACTCACAACCACCACCACAACAACATCAACGCCGTCGATAACAAAAACTGCGTCACCTGTAAAGGAAACGCCCTTATCTTCATTACCAGATGTTGCTCAAAGTTCTATTATAGCATCTTCTTGTCAAAAAGCAGCGAGTCCTCTACCACCCCTCGCAGAGCCGGAAATCACAGATTCGATGATACAAGCAACGACGGATTCAAGTCGTCCCACTTCACCTGAGGCGGCAAGGCAAGTTTAACAAAACTATCAATTTTTTTATGATTAAAGTAACAAAAGATGTAGGCCTATTGGCCAATTCCTTAATTAAATTGTTTAACCATAAAGGTATTATGTCACTATTAATAAATCATGATGAGCAATTGAAATTTTATATCTTTTTTTAATTACTTTTTTACTTCTCTTTCAATTAAATAAAAATGTTTGAATTCTACAAATGTAATGCGTAAAGTGAAAAGGGAACTCTTGTCGGCGAAGTAAATATATCGGTACGAGCATTTTAGTCGAATTAGGAAAAATAGTAATTTTATCGATGAAAAATCTCATAAATATTACAAAATAATCGATAATAACCTTAACCCTCCCCGCACCTTCAAAATTTTTTCGTTTAAATCCCTTCAGAGTCATTTTCGACCCAATGTATATTTTTTGTAAAAATTTAAATTTTTTCGCATTTTATTTTAAAGTATTGTCATTGTTAAATAGTATTTACCTCAATAAATTTTTTTTTTTTTTTTTTTTTTAAACATTCACACTCACACACACATTCACACTGTCTTTTCGGCAACTCAGGCCATATAAGACATTTACGATAACCGTTATTGATTTAATATACATATATGGGGACCAGGCATTCTTATTTAAGGCATTTGGTATCCAATTGTCTTAAATAAAATCATCGGACTGCCTGGGGTCCGAACCCGCGACGTTTGGTATACGAGGTTAGCGCGCTAACCTCTACACCAAGCCCCGAGGGCTCAATAAATTTTAATATGTATTTATAAAAATGTTATTGTTTTACAATTTTGTTTCTAAACCAAATATATAGTCCTGTCGATATAATGAAAAATAAGGGGATTTTGGGAAGAAATTTCTAAGTTCATGAAATTTTTGCAGGTCATTGGAGGTACTCTAGGAAGTTTTTTTTTCCTCTATCTCGTAAACTAAGCATATGTTTTCCACCATAGTCCAAGGCAAGAGGTAGAGCATTAAATTTTTTAAATTTTTAAAAAATCTAATTAACTTAAGTGTTTAAATGAAAAGAACGAATTCAGAGAAAATGGAATTTTTTGGACTTAGGGTCTAGATTCTATTTAGGAAAAAATATAGGTTCTGGGTCGTTTTCGACCCGAAGGTGCGGTGAGGGTTCAATATATAGTAAATAAATAGTTTTGCATTTTGTTCAAATGCGTAAACTGTTATTCTATAACTTTGAATGGCTGTAACTTTTTTTAGTTTTTGAGATATCATAGTGGTTTTGGTCTTAAATGTTCAGGAAATTATCGTCTTAATAAAATATCAATAACTCAATTTGTGAAATTGCCGACAAGAGGTCCCTTTTCACTCCCACACAAATATAATTTTATAACTGAAACAGGAATATAAAATTTGTATCCCCATAAGCACGTAGTTTCCCCCGTTATTTGTTTATTTTTTTTCTTTTCCTCTCCCATTCATTTGATTAATTCATAACAACGCGCTCACTACTTATAATTCCCATAAGAGAAGATAGTAAAATATTCTAACGGAACTCGGTGAGAATTTAACGTTTGTTTTAACAAGCAAGCAAAAGTTCATTATGATTTTAGATGTTTCAACATGCAGTTGGACTTGTGTTTAAATTTTTCGGGTTATTTTTTTAGAGCGATGAAACGTCAAGCTCCTCGTCCACCAGCCGAAGAGCCTCGACGATCTCTTTCCGCTGAAAGTCTCAGCACAATCAGCAACACGAATAGTTTAACATCCACCACAACAGCACCAATAGATTCTGGCAAAAAGAAGAAATCTCATGGACATTTCTCTTTACGAAAACTCCTTCGATTTGGCTCTAAGGATTCTTCACAAACGAATTCAGGCGAGAAATTAGGAGGAATAAATAGCGGGAGCAATAGTTCAGTGACGAGTGTTGACGGTGCTGTTTCGCCAAAACCGAGGCCGGAAATTATCCATCCTTTGGATTTGATGAACGCCTCGCCTGTGCAGGTTGTCGCCACTGCCACAACTACTAAGGTTTATAAATTTCCTTTATCAGCATTTCTAATAACAATTGACTTTTTGAGCAATTATTAACAAAGTAATTTTATGCCTATAAAGAATTTTTGTATATGTACCCAGAAAAACGTGTCTGAGCCGTGCCAAGAGAGAATTGAAGAGAAATAACAACTTTTGAGACAACACCCGCGTTTTAGTTGCCTAACTCAAGGCTCAAGTCTCTTCCTGGACGGTTAATAGAGGCACCCACTAAACATCAATTACAAAAACAATTTATAGCTGGGATGCTATATTAATAAGAGGGTAGAATTGAGAGATGCAGATAAGGTTATTTCTTTATTTATTTAATTCCCACAGCTGACGTTTCGGTTCTGTGTGAACCATCCTCAGAGCTGGCGAAAAGTCATTATGAAAGTGTCATAGTGGATTTTATACATTGTTGAACAAACAATAATATATTTAATAAGAGTTGTTCAATAATGTATAAAATCCACTATGACACTTTCATAATGACTTTTCACCAGCTCTGATGATGGTTCAAACACGGAACCGAAACGTCAGCTATGTGAATTGAATAAATAAAGAAATAACCTTAGCTGCATCTCTCATTTCTACCCTCTTATTAATAATAAACATCAATTAAAATTTTATTTTTAAAACAAAGTAGACTATGATGTGATTATTCACACTCCAGTACTACAAACAAAAATTCTTTAGTTTAATGCCTTATATTTAATTAATAATTGAGAAATATTATTTTTTTTATTTTTTTCATCATTCTAACCATTTAATACTTATTAAAACATTATTAATATATAATTTTTTTTTTAACATGATATAATTTCGAAAAATATCATCAGACTCAAATGAATTAAAAAACAATAACAAAATATATTTAAATAAACACCCTGCAGGTGACATAATTAGATTTTTATTATTTTTATTTTTATAGCTGTTACTAAATATGTTGAATAAGGAAGAGAATGCAGCCAATAATTGAGCCTCTATTTAATAATTAAGCACTCTTTATTAGAACGTTTCGGCCGGGATCAACCCTGTTATCTTCACCCTTCTTCTGCTCTTTGAGGGAGATGGCAGGGTTGATCCCAACCGAAACCGTTTCTAATAAAGAGTGTTTAATTATTAAATAGAGGCTCAATTATTGACTGCATACTCTTGCCTTATTCAACAGATTTTATTTAGCTTTTGAGATAATTCCAGAAGTCTGATGGAGGCCCTAATCTCATACATTTTATTGGGACATTTTTACTACTTCCTGACGAAAAAACCAAACGAGACGGCACAACACATACTTTTAAGATTTTTCGATCAAACATCTCAATATTTCACCTAACTTCTCAAGACATTGCTGACACTTTCAAGAATCTCGACTACCCTGGGAGTATAAAATAAATTTTCTGCCTATCAAGAACAAAATTTAAAAATATAATACTTGGATTCGTTTTCAATATTATTAATTGATGATATATGAATTGATGCTGGTTTGTTCTACCGGGAATAATGTAACGAAATTCTCAGGAAATGCCTTCTTTATACCATACATTTGCAAATATTTCGACCGGGCATCCACGAAGGATCTCCAAAGAACTACATACATATCCTGCTCCTAAGATGGCCAGGCATCATGCCGGCCGAAATATTTGCAAATATATGTATTAAGCGTTTGCTGAGAAATCTATCCTGTTTTATTTGTCTCGGTACGATATAAAATCATTGAACTTCCGAAGGACCCAGCTTAATGACAAACAGAAGAATCTCGTATAAACATTAACTATGGATGCTGCCCAGTTAATACACCGTAGATATTTTTTTAATGTAAAGGCACATACGCCTATTAAACAGCAACCAGCAAAACAGCTCGTCGTTCTCGGCTGCCCGACTAGCCAGCACATACGGTTAGGGTGCGGTCACCCCGACCAGAGTTGGGTTATTTACACGATTTTGCAGTTATTTACAAAAATCTCATAAATACAAGATTCAGTACATTCCATATGTAAAATACTTATTAATTTGACATTTTTTTTCTTTATTAGCCCTATAAAATGCTTGCTTCTTCTAGGATCAAATTAAAATAAAATTGAATAATATAGTTTTTCTTTCTTTTTCTATTCTTCTTGTTATATTTTAGAAAGCAAAACAATTACTTTTGATTTTTTTTTTTAATCTTGAGAATTCATAAAGCTTTTAACCTGTTTTTTCAGGCAGTTGGTTTTTTACAGTTATTTACGACGACTTAATTATTTACAAGGTAGTAATTTATTCGTCTGTAAATAACTTGCCAACTCTGACCCCGACAGACAAGCGACCGGTACAGATGACGGACAGCCACTTTCAAGCGGGAGTAACCGCTTAGTCGGCGTATGTGCCCTAAGCCATCAGACGTTTTACGTTTCATCATTATTGCTTTGAATGTTTGATTGCATGCTTTAAAAGCTTTAGCCTTGATTGCTTTATCATCTATTAATTTGCTCCCATCTTCTCAGTTGCTGAACTTACTCTATGGCTTCCTTCCGCAGGATTATGAACTGCTTAGCGACGCTTCGAGTTCTAACTACATCAACTCAGACGGTAAGTTTGTGCCCGCCTTTACTCAAAGCTTCCATTATGTGATTGTTGCGCTTTTGCATCTGCGCCTTTGTTCATTTTAAAGAATCTCAATTTGCCTGACATGTCTTAATTAAGGAATGATAATAAATATAATAAAATGAGAAATAATAAAGACTCACCTTTAAATTAACTTATTTAATAAATTTTCTTAAATGTGGAAAAAAAAAACTAAAAAGTAGTCCAATATTCAAATATTTTATTTGACCTTTTTTTCAGAAGCATTCTTCATTCGATTTTTCTCTCTTATTTTACTGTTTTAAAAACTAAATAAATATCTAAAGACTATTCGCTAATCTCTGTATATTTTGAGCAACTTCCTGTTGGAATTTTCTAAATGAAATTTAAAAGAGGCCTTCAAAGAATCCTACAAATAAAAATATAATAATAAAAAAAAAATGCTTTTATTTAAATTGAACTAAAAAGAGTGAAATAATATCATTTTTGTTATTAAAATTGTTGGATATTTATGACTTGAAATAAAAGCGTGGGGCTCTTCGAGGGGATTCCGAGGCTCTAAGAATAGACAATTCCTTAAGATATCAATGGCGCCCAACGCTTTTATTTTAAGACATAAATATTCAACAATTTGAACAACAAAAATGAAATTATTTCTCTCTTTTTATTAGTTCAATTTAAATAAAAGCATTTTTTTTTAAGTTTTTTTATTTTAAACTTTTTTAGAAATCTGTGTCTTAAAAATTGACCAATTCGCGTTTTGATCTAATTTTCCGACAATTGTCATTAAAAATTACCCTAAAATATCAAATTTCACACCGCTAGTTCATCGGGAAATGTCTTAAGCTAGACTAAAAGTTGGTGACTTTGAAAAAGTAAGTTGAATAAAAGCATTTATTTGACTTTGAGGATGTACAAGATTATATAACTCACTTAATGTATTTCGAAGTTTACTTGTAATAGTATTCAGATGGCTTTGAATGAATTATAATAAAAAATTTTTTATTCAAAAATTTTTTTATTTTTCAGGAAATTATAACACTGACGACTGGTTTGCACACATTTCTCAGTTTCGGTCACCATATGTGACCATCATCAGGCCTAAAAAAATTAAGATACATTATACAAAACTTAAGGCTTAAAACAAAATCTGTAACAAAGTGTAAAATTATGATTTAAGATCGGATAGATTTTGTTTTAAGCCTTAAGTTTTGTATAATGTATCTTAATTTTTTTAGGCCTGATGATGGTCACATATGGTGACCGAAACTGAGAAATGTGTGCAAACCAGTCGTCAGTGTTATAATTTCCTGAAAAATAAAAAAATTTTTGAATAAAAAATTTTTTATTATAATTCATTCAAAGCCATCTGAATACTATTACAAGTAAACTTCCAAATACATTAAGTAAAAGCATTTAATTAAAAAGGAAAAGTATAAATCATTTCATCGTTCGCACCCCTATCAAAAACAGAACTTCCCCCACCACCTAATTCTTTCTTTCTTTCTTTCTAAAACGAACTAAAAATTAAAAAAAAATTTCATTTATTTATAATAACAATAAATTGATTATTTCTAGCCGTCGGAGGCGGGGGTTCAGGCACAGGAGGCGTAGGCGCGACGCAGCCAGCACCTCCACCCAGGGGTCAGGCGACGTTGTCGGCATCCTCGAATTTATCATTATCCTCATCAACCTCTTCAGCTCTTCTTGGTGCCTGGGGTCGGGAGCTCGTCGAGGCAGCAGGCCTGGCATCTTCTGCTCGTCCAGCCCGACCTCCACCGCCCAAGGCGAGCACGCCAGTGCTAGCAGCAACGCCGCCGCCACCCCCACCGACGGCCTCCAACCAATATGCCAACCTCGGTGAGCGATTAACAGATGCCAAGCCTCAGGAAATTAGAGAGAGTCCACTCTACATGCTGATAAATATTCAACATAATATTAAAAACGAATTGATTCAATTCTGATATTTATTATTTAACTTTTATTATATTTTTTTTTTTTATTCTGAATCAGAATTGCTTTTATCGATTTGAATACTGCCATGCAACACTAAGGTTTTGAATAAAATCGGCCAAAGAATACTTAATAGATGTACTAATGATCCAATAATTAGAAATTAGAAATTGCGAAATTTGTATAATTTGGCGTATGTAGAGTAGGCTGAGAATTGTATATTACCCGTTTCATTTGATTGATTTCCGTTTTATAATATTCCAAAAACAAATTGTTTAACGGCTCTGTTCGAACAAACTTTTCTATTTCAAAATTTCAAGTCGATTTTATTATTCAAGTAACTTTAGGGAATGATGAAAGGAATTTCAAAATACTCTTCTCTTTTAAGACATTATTTTCAATAAAGTTGTATTTTATAAATATTAAATGACATTCTCCATTTGATCTTTATATGATTTTTTTTTTTTTTCATTTTAATAATAATTTAATAATAAAATGCATTTAAGCATTAATTTGTTTTTTATTTAAGAAACCAAATAACCACGGAAAAAGTTTTCTTAAATCCGTTGATCTTAAAATATATGTTTCAAACAAGGGAAATAATGTAGCTGCTAATTTTTTGAATTTATGTAATCTAAATTTAAAAATAAAAAAAAATATAGGCTCTCAAATCTTTTGTATCTGATTAACAATTGTAAAAAGTTTGCTGTTGACTTTTTGAATGCTGCGCCATCTTGTCACGTGACTTTTATTGCGTTGATAGTTGGCTAATTAATAATGGCGTCAAGCCTATAAATAGTATCTAGTGCAAATATATTTACAAATGTGTGAGTCGTTTAAATAATACAGCCCTTTATTTATTGATATAATTTTATAAAAGCCTCGTTATAATACTCTTATTTAAAAATAAAATAATTCATTATCGAAAATCAAGTTGGAATCATTTTTCTTTGGATTCATTTTATGAGGTAACTCATCAATATACTCGAATCATTTATTAAATTTGAATATTTATTTTGCTATTATATCAATTTGGAAAATATGAATAAAAATTTTAAAATTATTTTCAAAAAAAAAAAAAACTACAGCTATTAATATTCTTAACAACCCCTAAATCCATTACATATCAAAATCAGGAGACGTAAGAGATGAATAATTTAAAAAATATTCTGGAAGTTTGTAGACGGAAGGTAAGATTTTTCTTTTTTTTTTTGACAATCTTGCCTCTGCAAACTAACCTGAGAGTAAACATCCAGAATATTTTTTCTTAACTTTGGTGTCATAATTAATTTGACATTTATGTTCTGTTGCAATATAATAACTAGAGCCCATGATGCAGTAAAGCACTATAAAATGACCAAATATGCACGATGAAGGGAAAAAAAAGGAAAAATATGCTTTATCTCAAATTGAGTCACATTTTATATTATATTTTTATTTTTAATAACAATGAACAACAATTAAAGACAGCTCAAGTCAAATTGGCATTGTAGATGGAATTTCTTCAAAAAAAGCCAAAATATGCATATAGGCACGGAACAAAGAGGGTTATTTCGAATCGAATTCTCATCAAATGGATAACTGCAAGTTTCAGGATCGTATTCAGCTTCAATAAAAACATGCATTTGCATCAGCATCCGGGCTCAAATAATAACCCACCAGAAAGTTATTGGACAATGACGCTATTGAATTTCCACTATTTAACAAGTGATTATTATTGTATTCTTTTTTGTGTAAAAAAATATATATTGAATCAGTCTTTTTTTTGATAAGGATTTCTTTTATAATAATATATCAAAATATATTCTTTTCAAAATTCAATTATATTATGTAAAAGAATAAAATTATTGCAATAATGGTGTTGATATTTCTTTATTTTCTTGCAGCATTTTATTGTCTAAAGCTCTTACAAACAAATTTCTTTTTTGTTTTTCAAATTAATTAGTTATTGAGTCCCGGAGTGCCTGCCCGTTCGCCCCCTCACCCTCACCCTTAAGCAATGGTCAATTCTTTGAATAAAATTTTTTTACTTTCCCATTCAAAATTAGTGTTTCATTTTCACAAAAAAAACGCTCACTTCATACTGGTAGACCTGGTAAATCCACCTCTGGAAATGTATTAATTTAATAATAAAAATAATCATTATGTTTAAAAAGTGGAATTTTAATTGCATCACTTCTCTATGTGGGTTAATATACTAGTGAATAATGCGATAAATAAAATAGTGGCTGTAGAAGTCAGATGATGAAGTAGTTTCTTTGTCTGAAACTTCCTCTTCTTCTTTCATATAGACCAATTGCTGAAGTTGGTTTATTTATGAAAGAAAAACGCTAAATTTTCAGCAAATTTTTTAATTAGTTTTCAAGGTATTATTTCCAAATATTTCGGAGACCTATCGGCACTCCTTCTTCAGTAGATTTCACCTCCTTCACCACGTATGCCCCTTACAATTAAAACGCTTGGAAACGATGATCAAATAATTAATAATTGCTGAACGTATAAGATGGTCGCTTCCAAGCGTTTTAAATGTGAGGGGCATACGTGGTGAAGGAGGTGAAATCCACTGAAGAAGGAGTGCCCATAGGTCTCCGAAATATTTGGAAACTAATAAAAAATTTGCTGAAAATTTTTCTTTCTTAAATATTTAATTACGTTTGTTCGTTTCACTTGCCATGGTGTAAAAAAGTGCACGCTATCTTGGTCCAAAGGTACAAGTTTTGCTAGCGTGCATCTAGGTAGCTTGCAAAAAATGAAACGAACAGAAGACTAGGCGAAATGTGTAAATCAAACTGCAATGGCAAGCGAAACGAACAGACCTATTATTAATATATTAACATAGCATTAATGCATGTATTGGGTTACGATGTGTGACTAACATGCGGGCGCGCAGCAGGCGAGATCCGGTCGTCGCTGGCGCCGTGCAAACCTCAACGCAGTCCCAGCGTCCGAGATGCATCGAGTGCATCGACGGCCAGCGATGGCGACGGTGGCTACGAGAGTGTCGAACTTGAACCCGGACCTGCTAGCAGTGGCTCCAGTGACAGGCAAGTTTTCACTTTTCAAATTACCCTGATTTTATTTGTCACTGTTAAACCCGGGTAATTGAAAGATACCAGACTTATCTATAAATTTGTTGAAACTTGTTTTTGGATAAACATGAGCTTTCCCAATGAATTAAATATATTAATTATTAATTAGTTTAATATATGAGTGGTTCAAAACAAAAGTCCAAAAGTAAACAATTTTCTTATTATATCTCAAGAACGGAAAGAGCTAGGAGGTTGAAATTTTATATTTAAGTTAGACACCCCTCTGGAGTGTGAAAATAAGTTTTTAAACAAAATCGACCAAAGAGTACTAGTACTTTACTTAAGTACTTTTTCATTTTTTTTTTCGATTTTCTCAAAATTCACTCTAGCGATTTGGTTTAAAATTCAAAAATCAATTATTTTTTAGATGCTCTTTAAAATATATATTCTCATTTTGCTCTCAAAATTGTTTGAAGACCACTTTACTCTTGTACTCCATAGGAAAGATGTGAGAAATGGTTGCCATGGTAACAAAATATAAATATTTTTCTTTGTTTATAAGTTTTACATCTTGAATTTTAATATATCGGTGGAAACTAAATATATGTCGACACAAAAAATCTGGTGGGACAAGCACAGAACACAACTTTTGATTACCGAAGGTAAGAGAAAGTTGTGTGATGTGCGACCAGTCACACCAGATTTTTTCCCTTCAAATATAAACTCGTATAATAATTATAATAAATAATATTTCAAATATAAAGAAATAACATAAATATATTTACTTATTCTCTAGTTATTGTAAAATTCTCTTCTTAACCCAGCGTTTTATATCTTTTTACTCTGGGTAGATGATACCGGCATTTCTTTTTCTGAAACCACTAAAAGCAGGCCCAACACCCGATCCACATGAAAATGGAACTGTATTTCCCCTTGACGAAGACGATAGTTTCCTTTTCGGTTCCACTGGCGTCATTAATCCTGGTGAATAGGCTGGTAGATTAGAATTTTTTTCTAGACAGTCAATGCCCTGTAAAATATTCGTATATCTCTTCGGACAATTCGAATTTTTGTAAATATAACTCTCCACTTGAGATAGGATATTGTTTTGGAGGCCAGGCTCTCTGGTGAAGACCACAAAACGGTTGTATTCTAAAATCAGACACAATTTTGATGTTTTAAGACTTTAACAAAATACAATTTCTTTTTTTAGAAGGTACAGTCAGTTTCATTATTAACAGCCACCCCTAGAGAATAGAACCGTGAAGTTAGACAACCAGAGTGCATAGAAAATAAATAAATAAACTTTTTTTTAATTGACAGCCGCAAGCTGAGGATGATCTAACGTTTCGGTCTTGGTTATGACCATCCTCAGAACTTGTCTATCTTGATAGCCTGCAAGCTCTGAGGATGGCTTTAACCAAGACCAAAACGTCAGCATAGAGCCTAATAAATGAGCTGCCATTCTTTTAACGATTATCCAATTAACGATAAAATTCACATCTTGTAATAAGAGTAAGTTAATGAAAATGTTCTAAATCGCCTCAATTTTGCTGCAAATACTCACGTTTTTTAACATTATAAGTGGAATTTCTCCACGAAATTAAATGATAATCGCAGAACTGAGAATAGCATTAGAAATTTAAAATTTTTTTAAATGTCGAACCGTATCCAAAATAGGTTTAAAATCTTTTCTCGCACAGTATTCTTTATGAGAATTTAATGAGCTTTCGAACAGTGTTTTCAAATTTGCTGTACTGGCAATAATTTAGGAAATATGACCGTATTTTCGAAAAAAACTCGACTCTTTCGGAAAAAACACAAAAATTGAGATAACGGCCAAATGGTTGAGAATTGGACCGTAGTGAAGAGGAACTTTTTTGTTGCTTTCGATGTCTAGAATCACCTCCCGGATTTTGTCGACTTTATCCTGTTACACCCTGTATAATCAATAATTCAGTTCTAAGATCAGGTTTTGAGATTTAGTAGCTAGTTTTTAAGTTTTAAATACGAGTCCATTTTTCTCCCCTTCCATTTCTATACTTTGATTTCATTCTCTAATTATAGCATTTTGTTGACTACCAGTAATAACTAAACTATTATTAATGCGCAAAATTACACCTCACTTACCTTGATTATAAACTGTTAGATAACAAATATGATAAAATAGAAATTTATTTACGTCGTAATCAACTAAATACTGATCTAAAAAAAAATAATAAAAATGTAAATTACTTATTGAAATAATTTTTGTTTTGAAAATTGTTTTTTTTTTTCTTTCTCATACCGTACAATCCATAGAAATGTTGTTTATTTGGATCATTTTGCTCAATTACAATCCATTCATTATGATTAACATCGTATTGTTGCCGCGACACTTTTACCATTATTTCAATATAAGATGAATTTATTACTTGCCATTTCTCATAGTAACAAACAGAGAGATATTTTGGATCGGAATTTATAAAATAATCATGATTAGTATTACATTCAGAATCATAGGACATGAACCAATCACCGGATAACTACAAAACAAAACAAACAAAAAACATCTTAACACTTTGAGGTAGATGACGATGTTGCTTTGGGAACTGTCAAGAGGGACTAGGGGACGTTGGGCTCTCCAGCAAAAATAAATCTTGCATTGAATTAGGTTAATCCCGATCGAAGCTAAATAGCTTGTCTAATAACCAAATAATTTCCCTCTCCTCGTTGCTCACACATGAAGCGAAACTTTTTTTCTAAAATACTAACGTAATCAGTCTATTAATTCGCCCTCCCCTTGTCAGCAAGAAAGCACCCCCCTCTTCTTCCATCTAAGTAGTTTAAACCTAGGCTAAATCGTATTTTGAGAATGTATCTAAAATAAAATATGAAAAAGTCTGTTTGAACGTTTAAAAAATAACATCCATCATATGAACAGTAGAATCAAAAATAAAATAATGCTCCCACCGTTCCAGCCTAGCCACCTAATGGGGCCCTCATTCTGGATTGGAAAATTCCCAGACTCGCGGAAAACCACACCGCCAGAGGAAGGGATTATGAAGACCCTTACCAATGATGCGTGTTACCTGCCTCCACATTCAGGGAGATTTCGCGTTTAGTGAAATTTCTTTAAATTTATTTATTAATTCAAAATTGAACTTGCAAGCGATCTGCCCGAAACTATGGATAGAGAAAAATTAAGCGAGAATCCTACCCCTAGTAGAAGGATCGGTAACATTTTCCAAGTCCTTAACCCTCCTCCAGTGGGAACAGTGAGACACATTCAAAGATATGACCCAAGATTTGCACTTTTCTATAGGAATCTTTGCATGTGTTTTTTTTTTCTAATTTCAAATTTTTTATCTATGTTACGCCGAATCGACGAAATTGCTTATTTCATGAAATCGGCAAAGTTTTGCCGTTTTCGTGAATTCGGCAAGAATGAAATACTCCTAAAACATTATCTCAGAGGATTCTCGGGTGGGGATTCGTATATGATTTAAAACAACTTGCAGGGGTCCCGACTTTGCCGGGTTCGGTCCTTTAAGGTCGGTTTTCCTTTAGAAAAGAAAAATTTAAAACAACTAGGAATTTTCCCGGCTTCACCGTGCTAACCGAACCGAAGGCCGATACTAGGGGACTTGACCTTAACACTGACAGTTTGATAAATAAATAAATAAATTTTAATTAATTTTACTTTATTTTATTAATTATTCTAATTATCTCAACCAAGATTGCATTGTACAAGTTTCTTTAGGTTAAATATAATCGAGAAACGAAAAATCCCGAAAAAGCAAATGGCTGCTTTTTTCGTGAAATAGGCAAACTAAGAAAAAATAATGCCTAATTCGTGAACTCGGCAGAGGCCTTGCTGATTTCACGAAAACGGCAAAATTTTGCTGATTTCATGAAATAAGCAATTTCGTCGATTCGGCGTAACATATATATATTTATCTTTTTGGCTTCACAGCACCAAAAACCATCTGTCGTCCGTTGCTGAAGCATAATCAAATCCTCTCGACATGATCTGAAGCCATGGCTGGTATGCTCATTAATCCTAAGAAGCTGATTCAGGGATTGGTGATAAATAAAAGTCACAGCCTGAGTCAAGCAAGTGTTTCATAGGAAGGAGTGTGTGGACTAATTTTAAAGATGAAACAAACCTATGTCTTCAATTTAATGATTAAATATACAGTCAGTTTCAATATTAACCGCCACACCTAGGGATTCGTGAAGTTAAACAACCAGAGTGCTTAAAAAATAAACTTTTTTTAATATTTCAATGGAAAATACTATTTTTTGAGATAACAATCACCGCAGCTAAGCGCTCTGGTTGTCTAACTTCACGGCTCTATTCTCTAGGGGTGGTGGTTAATATTGAAACTGACTGTATATTATAAATCATGTACTAAAATTCAAAATAAACTTTATAGATAGAGTTAAAAAAAAAAAAAACGATTTTTTAGAGAATGTGACCTTTTTATTAATTAAGAAATAGAAAATTTTTATTTGTATATAATAAAAAAAAAAAAAAAAATACCTGAGAAATTTTTCTTGTATTAAGTTTAGTCATCCCTTTTGTTGATTGAGGACAGTCGGCAAGGCATTTTCTTACAAAAAATATACCAATAAATAAAATAGTTAACAAATGGCAGTTCATGTTGACGTTTACCTGTTGTCATTCACAAATGATAAACACCTACGATATATATATATATTTATAAAACTTAGAAAAGCTTATATTTTTTCGACCTTCGCCTGCACGATATGCTATCAAAAGAAACTCATATCAATCGAGCAAAAAAAGTTGGAAAAATTTCACTTTTTAATTTTAATTTGAGTGTACAAGCTGCGGACGTTTGTATATAACCCAAGGGATGCGTTAAACCTTTTTTGAATTTGGTGATGTATTAAAAATTATTATTATTATTTGAAATTCTTATCGGGATCTCCGTTTATTTACCCGAGGTGCTTACGTGCTCGAAGACACACACCTCAAACCCAACCGGCCTCTCGCCGGTGCCATCAACCTTTTCTATGCTATGGGGGATGTCTTATTTGAGGAGGGGCTCCCTTAGCACCTCTGCACCACTGACAGGGGATCTTCTTTACGCCCCTTCCACAGGACGGGATGTCACAGCAACTCCCTCTTTTCTCGTAGAGTTGCTGGGGGCTATTGTGGGGAGATCCAATATTCCAATCCAGTGTCTGCTTGAGGATTTGTTTATATTAAATAAATATTTTTATTTAATGAAAAATTCCCACACGCCCAGGATTTGAACACGGATCTTCTTTGTAGAAGCCGACATCCTAGCCCGCTACACCAGCGACACCCCAAAGAAATGAAATATTTAGTGGAATTGTTATTTTTATTTCGCCTATACCTCGGTGACCAATTTTGGGCATCGTAATAAAGGGTGGATGGAATTAAGGAAATGGCAATTGCGAGATTCTTGTTTAACAAAGTTAAGAATTATTAAATAAAAAATTATATAATATTTAAGATATTATATATATCGCGTAGATAAGCCGCGAAACGGAAATTTATATAATTAGATAATACTTCATGTACCCGAAAAAAGATGTAAGGGGGTGCCGCCGTGAGTCGAACCACGGATCCACCATCCATGCGCTCAGTGTGCCCTTACCTAAGGGTGGATCCGTGGTTCGACTCACGGCGGCACCCCCTTACATCTTTTTTCGTGTACTATAGTAGTATAGTAGTATAGTATAGTTAAATATAGCTAAATGCCCCGGAAAGGCGGAGATCCTGGGTTCGATTCCCGGGGGCCATGGGATGTTTGGCCTCATCAATAAAAAACACTCACGTCTTGTTAAAGTATAGTATAGTAATTAGTAAATATTTAATTATTATCTAATTATATAAATTAAGAATTATTTAGATATTCAAACAAATTTATTTTTAATCTTCCATCAAGTATTTATTAAAATTCATCTAATTTTTAAATTATAAAAATAATAAAATTATTTCAAAAGCAATCCAATAAAAGAAAACGCTGATTCCATTAGCCGAAGATGGTGTTGGTGCTGTTGTTGTTGGTGTAGTTGGTGTATTGCTGATTCCATTAGCCGAAGATGGTGTTGGTGCTGTTGTTGTTGGTGTAGTAGGTGTATTGCTGATTCCATTAGCCGAAGATGGTGTTGGTGCTGTTGTTGTTGGTATAATTGTTGTAGTTGGTGTATATGGTTCTGGCAGTGTTTGAGAACTAACATTCAGTTGACAATCATGTACATAGGAAAATTTTAACATTTTTTTACAACCTAAAGGGTCGGGTAAACTTCGAATGTATCTCTCCCCGTTATCGTGGATATCTTTAGGAAGAGTTCCATTCTCTCGTGTTAACATTATAAACACATCTGAAAACAAAAACAAAGATTAGCAAAAAAAAAAAATCTAAATGGGCCGAAAAACTTAAATTTGGTTTTTAAAATGGACGTGAATAGTTCTTCTCTTCAATTTCTCATTGTTGGGTACACCCCGGGGAAAAACATCCACACTACTAAACCCCCTTAAAAATAAGGTGAAACAGAATGCACAGAATGAAATGAAAATATTCTCACCAATATTATATAAACGGTTTTGGCACCCATGAAAAAATAAAAATCTCTTCACATCATAATCCACCAAGATTAAAGCTAAAAAAAAAAACGAAATTTTTTTAATAATAATATTTATGATTTAATTAATAAAATTTTACATACGTGAATTTATTGGTAATCCTATATTTCTATCGTTTAAATAAAATTTATTACTATTTTGTGAATCAATTGTTAGCAACATTTTCGGGTAATCAATAACAAATTCATTAATATCAATAAATCCAATGTCAATAAAAGATGAATTCGGCGGCACCGTCCATTTCAAACATGGAGAAAATCCATTCTTTCTCAAACTATATATTCCGTCGTCCAATTTCAAAATCTTTTCATTCAAATTACATATAAATCCGTACACAACATACCAATTGCCTGCAATCTAAAAAAGAAAACACAATGGAACAAAAAAGATCTTTTTTTTGTTAGAATATCCTTCCCCTGTGTTATTTAAAACCTTCAAAATGCCAAAAGACTCACCTCCGGAATTTGTTCTTTTGAGAAAGGTTTCAACACTCTATTTTCCTCTCTAGAACAGATTGCATCGCATTCATTGAAGAAAACGAAGACACAAAACAAAATGACTAGCAAATGGTTCTTCATTCTCTTGACTCTTTTAAACTGATTGGAATCGTTGTTGCCTCGCCTTATATACTATTTACTAATAATAATAAATACTCTTATCTTTCAACTTAATTATAAAATGATGATACATAATGTATTTTATTTACCTCGTCACCTGCATTTATTATAATTTAAATATTTAGAAATCTTATATTTTTAAATAAGATAATAAATAACTACACCTCGTAGATCTGTCAAGAAGCTGCTATTTCTATATTCTTTAATCCCAATAAAGCCAAAATCAAACATATTGACTTTTTTTAGTCATCAGTTAATAGAAAAAGTTAATAATTTTTGGGCACATATGATAAATATTCGTCTTTTTAACACTAAAAAGTCAGTCCCCTGGGATGTACCTGCTCAAAAAGTGATCATTTAAATGCAAATTTATTTTAAACTATTACATTTATATCATTATATTTATCCACATCGATATAATTAAGATATTTTATTAATCGTTATTAAGTCATAAATTTTGATTTTAAATAAATTTACATTATTTTTTTTTTTTATTTCAATGTCGCGTACCTCGATCCAGGCGTCAGTCCCTTGGCTTATATTAAATTTGAAAAATATCTGATATTATACACTGTTGAAAAAACTGTTTTATATAAATTTAGGGTGTATAGATGGCTTTGGTGCCCAAATAGCGAGCGTTATCCATCTTTTATATACTTTTATTGTTATTTTTGTGTCGAAAATCAGCATGTAAACACTCAATTTGTCAGTCCTCTGGTAATTATTTCATCTATATACTGGATTTACTGTCTTTTCATTGTTATATTTAATATATAAAAGAAAAAAAAAGTATTCCATATCAATTAGAAGATTTTTTTGTGTTTATATCAAAAACGTCAGTCCCCTGGAAGTTTTTCAACCGTAATATGGATACAATAAAATTAACTTATTGTCTATCAAAATCATTATAAACAATTGAAATCAAAGTTACAAATTGTGCATTTCAAATTCGACCCCAAAGTTAACCCATTTTTGTAGAGTAACATAGACTTTGATTGATTGATTGATTTTATTTTTTTTTTTGCTAGTGGTGCGGAAAACGTCTACGAGTCAGTGGTGTCAGCGAGTGGACGTCGTTCGAGTTCACCGGAATGTGACAAACAACTGAACCCAGAAAGAGAGTTAACATCCCAAAAAACGACATCACCTAACTCTCTTGAAATGGATAACACCTCAGCGAAATTCCGTCCGATGCTTCCTAGACCTGCCTCACTTCTGTATTGCAGTAGCGAGACTGAATCTGACATCTATGCACCTTATAGCTTCCTTGGCAGTGAAGATGTAAGAAAATAAATGCATTGAAATAATTAAATTTTTCTCCATGTTCATTCATAATTAATATTATTATTAATTTAGGGTGGAGATTGGTCACCAACTCAGCGTACAAGTCGACTTCGTTTTCGTAAAGGCCGAAGTGTCGTTCATCGAAATTTAGAGGATAATTATGGAGCTGTCGTAGTGGCAAATCATGAAGCTCTTGCTGAAGTTCTTGAACAGGTAATCTTCTATTTATATAATTCACTAATGTTTGTCTGTCTTTCTGTCACGCTCTATTTGGGCAACTTCCCGTTGGAATTTCGAAACCAAATTTTGTATGCTTAAAGAGGGCCTTTTAGGGAGGAAATTATCTTTATCCCGGAATTCCTATAACTTTTTGAGTTATTAATTTCTCCCATAGGAAATGTAGAGAGACATATTTATGTATTCTTTGCATTTACCTGGTATGTATTCTATGAATCCTCAAGGAGGCCCTGGATTGGAATTGTAATAATAACTAGCTACAAGAGCGAGCGAAGCCAGTTGTAATAATAATTTTCTTCTCTTAATTAAGAAAAGGCGAGGGTTCAGGGGGGCGAGCCGCCGCGGCCTAGTGTAAATTTAATTTAGTTAAAATAAAAAAAACATTGAAATTTTTTTTTTGTTTCCATTAATAAGGTATACCAAGGGCCTTCAGCTCCAGCAGTTCTTCGTCCTCTTCGTACGACATCTCATTTACGTTGGTCTGATTTTGCCACTCCAACATCCGACGACGGCCGGCCAAGTGGAATTGTCATCGGGCGACGATCATTTATCCCTGCTGTTTGGGGACAACATCCAGTAACATTGGCTGTCACAGCCGATTTACATTCAGCCGCTCTGGCAGTCACTGCACTCGCCAAGGGGAAATATTCCCTTGCCCCTATTGTTACTGAATTTTGCGATTTAGTCCCAAGCACGAGATTACCATCCTCTTCGCCAAATAATTCCAAACATGCGCATTTTGTACAAGGTGAAATTGACAAAATTTTATATATCGCCTGCTGAGAATGCTGAGTGGCGAAAGTCGGAAAATTCAATTTTTGAGTTAAGGCAAAAATAGGCATTCCATTCCTTGCTATTGATTCTGGCCTATTCATTTGTATATGTTTATAAAACTTTCAAAACCCTTTTCTCGAAATCAATTTCGGACTTTCGCCACTCAGCCTTCTCAGCAGGCGATATTCCCACACAAAATTGTCATTGTCACTAACGTTATCTAAATGATTTGTTCACTTCAGCCTCGGTGGCGGTTTTGCCAAGACTTCTTGTTGACTCGGTGCAATCTTATGGAGTCGTTTTACGAGAACGTTCAACCGAACCAGATCTCTATGGCAAAGAAGCATCATTTATCCTCTTACAACTTATCAACGCTTTAAAGTTCCTGCAAGCCCAGGGGATCGAAGAAGTGCCTCTCTCTCTTACAAGCTTTGCCGTTTGCCGGGAGGACCGGGACTCCCAGCCTAGGCTCTGCATACTTCAGGTGAATATGACTATTTGATATCTTCTGAAAGAACTGAACCGATCCAAGGGATTTTACAATTCGCGTCAATGAAAACGTAACACTTTGTTTCTTCTTAATAAGACCTATTCTAATCTATCTTAATGATACTGGAATTTATTAAACATTTAATTTGTAATAACTTAGACATTTTTAAGTAAATTTAACATAAATTCATATCATTTTAATAAATAATAACCATTTAAATAAAACAAAAACAAAAATGTCGCAATTTTTTTATTAACGCCAAATTTTTAATATTTTAAAATAATCTTTTCATTTCAGTTTTTCTCTGTTTGGAAATTCTGTCCATCAAATTGAAAATAAATAATTTTTTGGTTTTATAAAAATGATATGGATTTGAGTTAAATATTCTTAGAAATGTATAAGATATTTAAGATAGATTGTTTAATAAATTAGTGTCATTAAGTTAGATTAAAATAGGTCTTCTTAAAAAACGAAACAAAATGTTACGTTTTTTTTTTAACGCACAGAGTACATAAAATTTTTTAAGGTTTTTCATTGCTTTGCTTGTGTTGTTAATCAAATTTTAGAAAAGAGCCCAAAGGAGGAATTTATGTAGACCTATATGACATGACTCATTGTCAGGAATATGGTAATATTTCAATTTTGTCGACTGATACTAAATAAACCTGCTGAGATTATTGTTCTCAAGTTAGCGTGTGTACGTGTATCCTCTTTAGATAACATTTCTAAAGAGTTAGGTAATTCACATTCAAGCCATTGTAAAGGTATTATTTATTATCATCTTCTATAAGCCTTCGGATACTAAATGAATTTCCATCCAAGCAGACTAATTCCTCAAATTAAACACCGACTACTGAGAATTACTCGACCTGGCTATCGATTCTACTGCACTAAAGCAGTGGCGTACTGACACGGGGCCTGGGGCGGACCGCCTCCCCTCCCTTCCCCCTCTCCACCCCTTCGGTCGAAGAAGTGTTATAAAGAAATATATTTCTATATATATATTTATTTTTTTACACAATTATGCCTTTTTTGACTATCTTCTTCCCCCTTGTTGCCAATAATAACCAAAGGCAAGTCTTTTTTTTTAAGAACAACGGTCTTTTTTTGTTTAAAAATGCTAATTACCTAACTAGCAAAAATAAGCAAATCGAACACCCCATGGGCTGCTTACGTAACACTCGATGGCCCAATGAATAAAAAAAAAAGTAAGGCGTTAGAAATCTACAGTTTACCCCATTCTACTTAAACTAAACAATTTGAATCCACCAGTTGGTAAGTTCGCCAACAGATAATGCTGATAAATGAAGAAACTAACGTTAAACAAATAAAGGAATAAAACTCTGCTCCCAAGTAAAATGCAACAAATGGTATACATTTCTTTCTCCTTAAGTTTTTTTAAAAATAAAGTGGCATCCTGTAGCTATATTATTTCGCTTGTACCAACTTGGTTTTTTTTTTTTAATTTTTTTAGGATGAAGAAGGTGTGTCCCGAGGCTCCCTATGTCAAGGAGCCACCGTCGCTCTTGAATTCCTTTCGCCTGAAGATGGCTCTCTTTCCTGGCCAATTCGCTCTCTGGTTGCCCGTCTGCTTCGGGATGAGAGAGCTGTGTCGTTATCGCAAGTGAAGTCTGTGTTGGAATTCTCCCTATGGGGGCCATCGGATGTTGCTTTGGGATCGCCATTAGAGGAACGCGAATTGGCCATTCAGCGTTGGCTCGATTTAGAAAGAGCAACCGTTCTTCACGGTCTTGTACGCACTCGTGTCGAGCTCACCCCCTTCGATGAATGCCATCTGCTCTTCTTGGTGCGCACAAGCGCCAACATCATGTGCCAGGCTTCAAGACTCATCGAGCATCAGGACTCGAGCTGCGTCTGACCAGCGTCTTCACTCATTAGCTCTTATGTACGCAAAAAAAAAAAAAATCATTATTTTATTATTTAAATCAACTTTTCAAAAATATTTTCTATTTAATGTTAACTTTTTCAAATAAATTCTTCCATTAAATTCGATTGTTAAACCAAGCGTTTGTGTGTGGAGGGGGAGGGGGAGGTAGCCCAACCATCAAATTATATGCTGCATTTAACTTATTCATTGAATTGCCTATATATGTTACATGTATATATATCACATATAAAATTAAAATTTGTATTTTTCTATTTAATTTTTTTATAATTCAAGATATAAATATTTTAAACTAACTTATATAAAAAAAAAATATATATATATATATGTTTAGGTTTCTTTATATATTTAGTAAATAGAAACTTTTAAAGACTTTGTTATGAATTTTTGACTAATGTACTGAAAAATGCTCATAACTTAAAAGAAAGAGATAAATATAAATTTTTCTTATCTACTGTTTGGCCTTTAACAAAACTAGTTTGTTGTATGTTATCTTCCTGAAAATGGTAATTAATGAAAAATTTATATTTGATTTCTTCATCTGACTGAATGTTTTCTTTTTGTTTTGAGAAAGTGTGATTTATTTTTAGATAAAGATAAAAAATTACGACTCTTATTTGATATTAAAGCATTATGTATATTAATTCTATATATAGATGTTAACATTGCCAATATTTTCACATATGAATGCAAAATCTATAATTATTAATTTATAATTAAACTTAAATTTATTCCATTTAATATAAATAAATATGTGCATTGCACGACAACTTAAGCCGGGTCCAGACGGGCGAAACGTGTAATGTAACGCGAATTCCGCCTGTGGACGGCACTACGAGCACTACAAGTAACGTTCGTGACTGCCGGTTTTTAGTGCGAACACAAAGGGTCTCGCAGTGCTACGTTTGGACGGCGTCCGCGTTACAATACACGCTACGCCCGCCTGGACCCGGCTCTAGAAAATATCGAAGTTTATGCCGCCCAAAAGAATTCTCTGCGGGGGGGGGGGTAAATATCCCTTATTTAAAAAAAAAAAATAATTTCCCAAGACATAATCCACGAAATGCGAGATTATTATTTAGATGCCACGAAACTTGATGCCCCTGGCATCAAATTGCCAGGTATTCGCCTTCTATACTGCTAAAAACGGTGTTACAAGACGTGAATTTTATAGCTGGATAATCATTGATGTGTAAAGAAAAGAAAAGCAGACAAGCACCGCCACTGAGGGACCCTATATTTATTTAGAATAATTTTTTGCTCAAAGAAACAACAGCAACTGTTGCTTCTTAGGCCCTCTTAACGACAATCTTAATTAAAAAGGAATTTTTTCTTTTTATATTAATAATCCCAAAAACTTGGTATTTATTCATTTTTCTAAACATATTATTTTAACATTCTTTTAGTTTATTTAAGACTAGAATTAACAGAGCAAGAGAAGGAAAAAGCCCTGAGAGGCGAATTGGCTTCGCATTTCCATTCCAATTCCCTCATTCCTTCTTGATCTTCATTTGTCTTGTTTTTTTGAACTCCATTCAAGTACCTTGAAAAGACTTGGAAGAAAACTTTTCATCTTAAACTTAACTAAAATATTACAATACTTTTAACGCTCTCTCTTTTGATTTTATATTTTTTTTACTCTTTTTATCTTACATGTATTATATAACTATATTTAATATTCACACTGTTTAATTCAAATATATATTTATTTTCTTTTTATCTTTCGTGCCAATAGCATAAATTCTTTAAATGTAAATAAGATGTATTATAATATGGATTAGATAAACTTATACAATTTCTTATTGTTAGAGAGTATATTAAAAAAAATGTAAAAAAAAGTTTTATATCTTTTTATAATAATATATATATTTACAGTATATAAAGTTTAAATCTATATGAAAATTTTTTTTTATCCTGATATTTAAAATATAAAATATCCAATTGATCCAGGCGGCTCTAATTTTTCCGCATGGGGGCTGATTATAATCTCACAGGTCATTTTTTTTTTAAATGATCACTTATTAGAATTATGGAAATATCTAGGCTAGGGATCTAGGCCAGTAACTTTTGAATATTCTCAAAACTATAAAAATTTTAAGCATGGATTCAGAAACACAATTTTTTTCAATACTATCGCAATTATTATGAAATTTATTATTACCTTTCAATTTCTATTTGATCAAAATCAAATGTCAACAGCTAATTTTGCCATTCTTAGGCCAAACTAAAAATTTTTTTGTGACGTGGGAAAACTCCAAAAGCCAGAGCTCGATAAAGGTGCTACCATGGGCGTCCGCAGGGGGGGGCAACCAGGCACTTGCCCCCTCCCCCCCTGGAAAATTAAAATGATACAAAAAATGAATAAAACAAAAATAATACAAAAAAAACCTTTCTCAGTATACATCCACCTTGCTGCGGTGAGAAAGCTTTAAATACTAAAGATGTATAACATTATTAATATCAAAGTACGTTTTTTTTAAACTTATCTGGAAGTGACTTGCCCCCTCTGCAAAAAATCCTGCGGACACCTTTGGTTGCTACTATTTCGTTAATTAAAAACAGGGCCTTTTTCTATTTCAAAATTATCACTATAAATAAAATAAAATGTTAAAATTAAATTTTTTTTCCAAGTGAAAACTTTTTTCATCTTTTCATTCGAAACAATAAAAACAATAACTAATAACAATTGAAAAAATATATGTAGATGGCGCTTGCCACAATATCATCAAAAAAATTAGTGGAAGGGTCTAAACTAATTAATTTATACATAAAACAATATATCTGCATCATCATGATACATTAAAAAAATACTTATTTGTAATTAATTTTTTACAAAGTTTATGGTGAAATTCCGTCTCTTACCAACGATTTCGAGTGGCGCGCCGATCTTTTCCCTCTCAATGGCGGCACCAATAGGAAAGGAGGCTTGTCATTGTTGCTATCTTCACGCGTCTCAGCTGCAGCAAGGCCAGGCGACGACGGCGAGGATGGCGACGATGGAGTCGAGCGCTCAGCTGGCCGGCCAATAACTCATTCCAATATGGCCGAATTGCAGCCTCAGGCGCCTGCCAACATTTTAAAAAACTCTAAAATTTTAGTTAACGTCGAAGAATCCTTACAAGATATCCTCGTAGTCTCCTATCCGTTTGAAAGCAAATTATTTAAAGGCGTCTTACTTGATTTGAATAAAAGGTAAATTGGCTTTATTCATTTTCAGCACCAAACTCGTGCAACATTATTACGTTGCAACTTTTTATTTATTGATTACATTTACATTTTTTAATGATTTTATCATTTTATATTTGTAAATTTTATTTATTTAAAGATAATCATGCTCAATGAGTATCATTTTAGATTAATTTTATTTCCGTGGCTTGTTGAAAACAGGACCTTTTCTATTTCAAAATTAGCAATAATTCACCTCAAATTAATTGTAATTTATTAAAAAAGAGCTCATTAACTAAAAAGTTTATCTGTCATTTCCTGGCTCTATTTGAGTATGTCTTAAAATAATGAAATCATAATCCCTCTACTTATATTATTAATATTTGACGAATTCCTCTTCGCACCATAACGTGATAGAGATCAAATTTGTCTTAAATTCGCGGCTAAGGAAAAAGACACCTCATTCTTTTCCATTTATCATTTATATAATAAACAAAGAAAAGAATGACGTATTTTCCTCTTAAGGTTAACATTAATAAAACAATTATTCTGCAATTCCTGTTTTTGAATTATTTCCTTGATTATTGGCATTCAAAATAAACTTTTCCTACATTATTACGAGTTCCACACTATTTACAATGTTGGCCTACACCTATAAAAATCTTTATTTGTCAAAAGAATAAATTATATATATATATATGTATGTCAAAATCTATCTTGACTTGACAAAAAGAATCTATTCCTAAATTTATAAATGGAGATCAAATCAAAAACACACAAAGGCTTACATCCTATAATCGAGTATCTGATTCTGAATTATTGACATAGTTTTTAGAAATAATTTTGAATTGATTGGTATGGATATGTCAAAAATAAAGAAACGTCATATTGCTTTGACAATAACTATTTACTATCTATGTCAGTCAAAATAATTCTATCTGAGTCATCCGTTCCTAGAAAGCCAAGAGATGTGATTAGATTTTAATTTATTTGAGGATAATTTATATATATTAAATATTTTCTTGATAAGATTGATTAATTGATTAGGTCAATTGAAAGATTTCGCCTGTATAAGCAATTATACTTGCATCTAGTTGGATAACTTGCTCTCTCTAAGCTTTGGACGTGTTTTCTCTAAACGTTAGAGCCACCTGATAGAGCGAATGCTTTTGGCTGATACAGATAATTAACCCGGCCCCCACAGCAGCCAAAGTTTTAATTGGAAATAACATGGGAAAAGTTCTTTTGTCTCTTTAAAATTTTGTAACTCATCAACGGAACAACTTCTTGGTAAGACCATAACATATTCTTATAGGAAATTTAACACTCTACAAAAAGTTATATCTTATTATTTGTGGTTACTCTACTGGATCAAAAGTTATTCGAGGTCAAAGTTGAAGTTATAGTCAATTTCATGGTTTTTTTCCTTCAATTTTGACCTCGAATAACTTTGAACCAGTAGAGTAATCCATAAATCATAAGAGTCCTTTTTTTGTAGAGCGTTAAATTTCCTATAAGATTATAATAAATAATTAATACAAAAATGTGGTCTATAATTAAAAATTCTAATAATATGTTATGGTCTTACCAAGAAGTTGATTAGTTACAAAATTTTAAAGACACAAAAGAACTTTTCCCATGTTATTTCCATTTGGCTGCCGATAGTTGGTTAGCTAATATTAATGTTAGGAGCTGAAATTTAGCAGGAATTTATTTTTATATATTTGTAACCGATTTAGGTCTAGCATCGAAAAAGTCCAAAATAAGGACCACCCTAGTATATATAAATCAAGAAAATCCAAATGCCCGAATATATAATCTAATCCAGGGTCGCTTTATGATGAAATAATTGGTTACGAATTTACTTATATAAAATGCGTATAAAACAAAAAATTTTTTTACTATAATTTTCTTTTCTTTTAGGTTATTATAGTCCGGGAAGAAATAGAGTAAAAAACTTTATTTTAATAAACTTGACTAAATATCATTTCATTACTATATATAAATTGCTGGCGGCTGACTTCCTGTTCGTGTGTATGTGCCTGTCAGGGCGCTGATTGGCCAGAAAAAAAGAAAGTGGAGTTAGAGAGGGAAATCTCATTCAGAGATGATCAATTTTGTAATTGCTCCCCGAAGGCGAGCTAGGGGGTCCAGAGGGCTTTGCCACTTGTTTCTATTATAATCCAAACTAGGAATTTATTAAGCGAGGGTGGAGGGGTCTGAAATGTCTGCGGATTCAAAGAGATAATTATTTATTATATTTTAATTCCGAATTTAAATTAGCACTAAAAAAAGAATATTCGAAATCTAGACAAGATTCTGAATATTATGTAGTTGCTTGAGGTTGTTGTATTTTAGACTGTTTGAGGTGCCAAGGGAAAAATTTATTGTAAATAATCAATTTTTGTTGGAAACTTTATTTTTGGCCGACCAAATTGTACAATTACATGGTTTCGGTCTGAGTGACCATTATCAAGGCCGCAGAACTAATCTATTATGCATATCTGGGTGTAGTTATTGCATATTAATGATAGATATGCAAAATAGGAAATTAAAAGGCATTGATAATGGCCATACAGACCAAACCATATAAGTGTACAGTGAGGGACAATATTAAGTCCCACCCATGCCTTTTCCACTTTTGATTATTTCATTGTTTTTAAAAAAATATTAATGGAAACTTTCATGGTTCAAACCTAGAAAATTTGCTAATAAAGATTTTCGTTTTCTTTTATAAAAACAATGAAATAATCACCAGTAGAAAACGCATGGGTGGGACTTAATATTGTCCCACACTGTACAATTTGGTCAACAAAAATTGATTATTTATAATACATTTTTCCCTTGACACCCCAAACAGTCTAAAATACGACAAGTTACCTCAAGCAACTGCATAATAATAAAAAAGAACTTTTGTATGATTAAAATCATAATATTAACATTTTCTTCTGTACATATAGGGGGAGGGTCCCTCGGGAACAGCTAGTGTATTGAAATATAAAGATGAATTTTCATTTTTTATTTGTCCTAACTCTTTTCAACACAATTTTCTTTTATATATCTCAACAGGATTATGAATAGTCCAGGGCCGGATCTAGAGGGGGGGGCAGTGGGAGCAGTGCCCCGGGCGGCAGATATCAGGGGGCTGCAATTAAAGAAAGATTTACTAAAAAAGGTAGAATGATATGAATTTTGTATAGAAAATTTTAAGAAGGGGGCGGCAAATTAAATTTTGCCCCCCCCCCCCCCTCCTAAAAAATTCCTAGTTCTGGCCCTAAATTGAAATTTAGAAATAATTTATTTTAATAAATTGTTTGATACATTTTTAAACATTTATTTTTCTAAAATTTTTTTCCCCCCCTTTGAAAAAGGTTTTTAATTTTTTTTTGAATCTTTTTTTTTTTTTTTTTTTGGGGGATATATCGCTCCTTAAATGGAAGTGACTCAAAATCTCTTTTTTTAAGGAAAGCAGTTTAAAGATTTATATTTTCATAATGAAAAACGCGATGTATTTAAATTATTGTGATATTATTGTATGGCCCCGGGGCTTGGCGTAGTAGGTAGCGTGCCTACCTCGTATACCAAACGTCACGGGTTCGGACCCCGATGATTTTATTTAAGCCATTTGGATACCAGATGGCTGGACCCCCAATCGATATATTCATTACAACGGTTATCGTCAAAGTCTTATATGGCCTAAGTTGCCGAAAAGACTGTGTGAATGGTGTGAGTTGAGTGGAATGAGAAAAAAGTGTGAATGTTTTTTATTAAAAAAAAAAAAAAATTGTATTCAATGCACATATTTCTTCTAAAAACTGGACTGCCTTGTGTTTAACTCGACCTAAGTTTGACAAATGATGCTTTTCCACAAAAATAAGAGCAAAAACGCCAAAATTGAAAAGCGCATTCTGGGGCTGATACTTGGAACTAAAAGAAATTACTCTTTCCCACATAAATCTACACATAAAAAGAACTCATTTTTATTCAAAATCTAAAAGTTGATCTTTTTTGAGTTGTGTCACGTTTACATTTAAGGAGCGATATGTATTATATTATTAAAATAAATTGCCTATTAAAGTATTATTTTATTTATTTTTTTTTTTTTTTTAGAAATCTTCCATTTGGTATTTTACCGCCACCAGGAGGGTCCGGCGATGACGAGAAACTTCACAGCATTGTACAAAGATATAGCTATTTCCAAACGAAACCAGAGCCCCCTCCAGTGAAACCCTCAATTCGACGCCAAGTTCGGCCCCCAACTGGCTTTCGGACAGTTCGTCTTCGTCCCCGGCAAGTGCTCTGCTCGAAATGCTCAAGCATTTGCAATGAAAATTCCGAGAATGTCGATCTTTCGCATCGAAAACGACGAACGACCGCGAATAGCTCCTCAACTGGAGTATCTACAGCTCCGGCTCATACAGAAAACACACGGACTGACGTCGCCAAAAGTCCCCGTCCCCTCCTGAGCGATAGTAGCCAATTACTGAACCAAAGCAGAACAAGTCTCATCCCTAAATTGTCTCGGCTGCAACCAAACGAAATAACGAATGCATTGAATGGGAAGACAAGTCCGAAGGAATATTGGCAACCTCAAGTTTATCTGAGTCCAAGACATACGATTGTCTCCGAACCCGTAACCACCACCCATCGCGAATCGTGCGACTCCTCCGGCGACGACGAGGAGAGCAAAAGGACAAATAACGAAGAGAATGACAATGGGATGGTGTTACGGAAAAAACGAAGTGTGGGTTCAATGGAAGACCTCTGGGATGAAAGTGTCTTTGAGGATAAACTTGGAGCGAAACGATTCGCTAAACACACACCTGTCATTAAAATCTCCTACGGTTCCCAAGGGGAGGGGACTATCCTGAAAATACCTGCCAAAGTTAGTGAAGCCCAAGTGGAGGAAAGTGAATCTGAACATTCGCGATTGGAAGATTCCGAAGAAATAGTGAAAGATAGAGGAGATGTAGAAAAAGCAGTTAGCGCCAAAGCAGCGAAGCGGGCGCTAAAAAAGGCCAAAAAGGCGGCGAGACGGAAAATGGCCAACGTCTCGCCCCGAAGTGAGTCTGCGGCGACCATCGGCAACTATGAAGATTTATATAGAAGGAAACACAAACACAAGGTTAATTTATTTTATATAATTTAAATTTTTTTTATTTTTAGAGAAGAATAGGTTGTTAATTTCATTTGTTTGCCATCAATTGAGGAAAAGAGCTAAATGATTAGTGAAAGTTATTGATTAGAGGAATTAGGATATAGGAAAAGTAAATAGGGAATATCCAAGATTTTTATTTCTCATTCGGTCAACTCAAACCGGTCCCTTCGACATCGTGGCCCGTAGAGAATATAAACGAGCTCCCCTTACACCCTAATTATTATTATTATTGGAATCACATATATTAAAATTAATTACATTCAGAAATAATAAATAAAAGAAAATGCAGCCATGATTTTTTCTTTAAAAAAAAATATTTTCAACATCTAACGTTTCGGCCTTTGTTAAAGCCATCTTCGAAGCTATAAAACAATAAAACAAATTTCTTTGGCTTCAACCATGGCCCGGACATTAGCTGTTAAAATTATATTTTTTTAAAATAAAATAAACGACCCGCTTAGAGGCACCAGTCTTCGGTGGCTAGGTCCAACAAACACAATACAAATTTAAATACAATATATTTATAAATTGTGCCAGCTTCCCTCGTCGAATTAACTGATGGACGGTTAGGATATGAAATAAAAGATTATTATTCTTCTATTTTTTTATTTTTAGTTTTTAGCCAACTGACTTGTACAAATTTTCCAGTCAGTTGGCTAAAAACAAAAATAAAAAAATAGAAGAATAATAATCTTTTTTTCATATCCTAACCGTCCTCAGTTAATTCGACGAGGGAAGCTGCTGCTACAATTTATAAATATATTGTACTCGTCTGAGAATCGAAATTTAAATTAAATACAATAACAAATACAACAAAACAAAAAAAAAAAAAAAAACAATTATCAAAAATTGGCGCAAGCCACGAGACCAGGAGTAAACGTCGCATTAGCCATCCCGACATTCGCCTTAAGCTGTTAAGGAAAACCGGCCAAAACCTTAACAAGGATGGTATGACCTCTCTACCTCAACTATTCTCTGCGATCAAGAACTAAATAAAAATTTCATACAGCATTAGGTCTTGACAAAATTTATTATAGATTTAATCATAGGGGGCAGAGGACTATAATCCCAAGTAGTGACAGACAAACCGTTCCACAAATCAATTCCAGATCCTACCAACGAATGCAAACCTACATTCTTCAAGAATCATGGCTTTTGAATTTTCCTCCTATGATCAACCCTACTATAATAATTTGGTTCGCGAAATCTACTTGTTATCTCCTCCCAACTCCTAATACCTAGGACTACTAAATCTATCAAATTTTCCAAAAACAAATCTACCAGCCCTCCTCTGAACCATTTCTATCTTCCTCTTTAACTGCTGCGAATGTTTGTCCCACACCATTGAACAATACTCTAAATTAGGTCTCACATAAGTTAAATAAACTTTGGACTTGACTTCCCTCAAGAGCGGATCCAGAGGTGTTTCTCGGGGGGGGGGGGGGGGGGGGGGGGGAATCTAAAGTGACTGGTCGCACAGCACACATTTTTTTCTTAATTTCGGTAATTTAAAGGCGCATTCTGTACTTGTTTGCCAGAATATAAATACAAATCAAATTTTTAAGTATTAATTTTTAAAATTTTACATTCAAAATAATTTTTTTTTTTCGAAAAAAGTATTATTTTTAAATCTGGGGGGGGTAATTACCCCTTACCCCCTAGGGAAGTAGGGGCGGATTACCCCTTTGTATCCGCCCTTGACTTCCCTAGAGGTACCCCTCAAAACTACCAAACATCCCTAACTTCTTATATGCCTTATTCATTATAAAATTTATATGGGTATCCCACTTTAAATTCGCCTGAATGTGAATTCCCAAATATTTATAAAATTTAGAACCATTGATAATATTTCCATTGATAAAATAATTTTCTGAAGAAATCAAACTTCTACAACCAAACTTAGCTAAATTTGATTTAGAATGGTTGAGTTCCATCGAATTAGAACTACACCACTCTACAATTTGTTCCAAATCATTGTGTAAAATAGTCCTATCACTATCCCCATCCACTATTCTATTCTATTAATATATTCCTGATTAAATTTCTACCAGCCATAAAATACTCTTGTAATATATTAATTACTATTTATTCAGGCATATTTATTTGTTTCCAATTGATTTAAATATATTTTTCTCCAAATGCCTGAGATGGCTTTTAAGTTTATCAATATACCGGGGGCTTCGCACCCCTGGACCCCCTCCAGCTTTTATTTATTTATTTTTTTTAAAGAAAAAACTTTCACACTTTTTTCTCATTCTCACTCACACACGTTCACACAAAGAAAATTATTATTATCATTACTCTTCCAATCCAGTGCCTGCTTGAGGATTTGTTTACATTCATAGAATAGATAAATGCAAAGAATACTTAAATATTTCTTTATACATTTCCTACGGGAGAAATCGTAACTTGAAAACTTAATAACTCAAAAAGTTATAGGAATTTCGGGATGAAAATAATTTTTCTAGAATCTTCTTTAAGCATATAAAATTTCATTTTAAAATTCCTACGGGAAGTTGCCTAAATAGAGCGTGACAGCCCACGGGGCTTGGAGTAGTTGGTAGCGTGTCTACCTTCTATACCGAACGTCGCGGGTTCGGACCCCAGGCAGTCCGATAATTTTATTTAAGGCATTTGGTTACCAAATGACTTAAATAAAAATGCCTGGACCCCAATATGTATAATAATCATTAACGGATATCGTTTAAAGTCTTAAATGGCCTAAGTTGCCGAAAAAGACTGTGTGAATGAGTGTGTGAATGAGAAAAAAGTGTGAATGTTTAAAAAAAAAAAAAAAAAAAAATAGAGCGTGACAGACAGACGGACTTTAGCGAATTATATATATAATATACATTCACATGGTGACGAATTTATTGTCCACCGAGTGGGATCATCTAATATATTGCCATATATGTTAAGACATAAAACAAAACAAAAGAAATTCTTGAAGCTATTACTATTGACGTCATTGAAATGACTTTACATTCATCAGATTGATGTTTTTTTTTTCTTTTTTTTTTGTAAAACATCAAAATTTCCTTCCAAAATGTGTGAAAAGACGTTTGGCCGACGGTGGCGTCATTTGGGGGGGGTAAAGGGGGGGGTAATTATCCCCCTCCAGATTTGTAAAAAAGATTTTTCTTAGAAATTAAATTTTATTTTTAATATAGAATTTTAAAAATTAATACTTCGAAATTTGATTTGTATATATATTTTTATTTTCTCTTACCTATATATGTAATATTGTGATCGTGTCAAAAATTCGATATCTTTTTTTTTTTTTTTTTTTTTTTTGGAATGGGTGCATAAGGTCCGAAGACCTATAATGACCAATAGTCACATGCAGCCAGGAAGAAAATAAAACAAAAGGAGAAGCATAAAGGGGAAACTCAACTGCGGGAACTGAGAAGATGCCTGTTGAGGTTAGACTTGAAAGTCTGAAGATTGTAGGTTTTGGGGAAGATAGACGCAGGAGCTTGTTCCAATCACGGGAGGTCATGGGGACAAAGGAAGAATGAAATTGTTTTGTTCTGTTAGTCGTGATCTGAACAGCATAGGGATGCTGGGAAGATGCCTCTCTTGTGTTCCGTGAATATGTTGCATTGGGTGGGATAATTGATTTTAATTCGGCAGAGCATTGACCATGGTAATACCTGTAGAAGAGAGATAGTGAAGATACTCTTCTTCTATGATCTAGTGACTGTAGGGATGCAGTAAGGGTAGAATCACCTATCAGTCTAATTGCACGCCTCTGTATGGCTTCCAAGGAGGAGAGGACGCCCCTCGCCAAAGGTGGGAACAATATTCAAGACACGGCCGAATTTGGGCTTTATAGAGGATTAGGAGTTGTTGGGAGGAAAAGTAACGCTTCGTTTTGAATAGGAAACCCAATTTCCTTGCGGTAGATTTAACCACAGAAGAGATGTGGTTGCTCCAGGAGAGATCAGATGTAACTGTCACTCCCAGAACAGAAAATGAATCTTTGAACTCGAGACTATTATTGCTGTAAATAAGGGGAGGGCAAATCCTATTTTTTTGTCTAGAAATTAAACAACATTGGGTTTTTTGGGAATTGAATTTTACTTGTTTGAGGTTTCCCCATTCCTCCAAGAGACCTAGATCATCATTTATCGACGACACAGCCCCCAGACGACCAGTGGATGAGGTTTCACCAGTCCTGACTGAGTGCAGGGTACTGTCATCAGCAAAGCAATGAATTGGGTTGGAGGTTACTCCCATGAGATCGTTAATGTACATAAGGAATAGGGTGGGAGAGAGGACAGAACCCTGGGGAACACCTGCGTTGATTGAATGCGGAATCTACGCACGTTGATGGAAATTCTCGTTTTTGAGGGTCCCTGATTCCAAAAAAGTGAGTCTCTCAAAATGCTCTGTCAGGCTGAGTGTTCAATTCAATTTTTTTTCCTTCTTTTTATACATTTTATATTGTTCATTATAAAGAAAGGTAAATGCTAAGGCTAAGGGGAAAATTTTTAAAACGGTAGTGCGACCCGCAATGATCTATGGCAGTGAGACCTGGCCGATAAAGAAAGCACAGGAAAGAAAGTTGGATGTGGCGGAAATGAGAATGGTGAGATGGGCATTGGGAAAAACAAGAAGGGATAGAGTGAGAAATGAGAAGATCCGAGGAATGGCAGGGGTGGTGGAGGTATCCAAAAAGATCCAGGAAATGGTTTGGTCATGTGATGAGAAGAGAAGAGGAATATGTGGGGAAGAGAATGTTAAATTTGAATGTGGTAGGAAAGAGACCAAGGGGTAGGCCCAAAAGAAGATGGATGGACTGTGTGACTGAGGACTGCAGGCAGAAGGGATTGGAGTTTGAGGATGCGCAGGATAGGACATTGTGGAGAGGGAAAATAAAAATGAGCGACCCCTAGAATAAAAAATCTGGTGTGACTGGCGCACAGCACACAACTTTCTCTTACCTTCGGTAATCGAAAGTTGGGTACTGTGCTTGTCACACCAGATTTTTTGTGTCGACATGTATTTAGTTTCCGACAGTACGGTACATTCGATTTTCAAGATGTAAAATTTATAAGTATGACAAAATATTTATATTTTGTTACCATGGCAACCATTTCTCCTATCTTTTCTATGGAGTACAAGAGTAAAGTGGTCTTCAGAAGATTTCAATCACAAAATGAGAATATACATTTTAAAGAGCAACTAAAAAATAGTTGATATATGAATTTAAAAAAAAATCGTTGGAGCAAATTTTGAGAAAATCGAAAAAAACTGAAAAAGTGCATCAGTAAAGTACTAGTACTTTTTGGTCGATTTTGTTCAAAAGCTTCGTGTCACGTCCCATGGGGGTGCCTAACTTCAATATAAAATTTCAACTTCCTAGCACTTTTCGTTCTTGAGATATTTTGTTCACAGACACACACACACAGACACACAGACAGACAGACCATGTCGCGAAAACCACTTTTTTGGATTCAGGGGACCTCAAAACGTGAAGATCCATCAAAATCTCGACATCGAATTTTTGACATGAATCCAATACTTTCTCTCTATAAGGGGGTTGGAGAATGATAACCAGCAATTTTATAGCTCCACCTGACGTCCTTTTATTTGGCAGATATTTCGATGCGTAAGACACATCATCTTCAGTGCCGCGAGGATATAGTAGGTGGGCTTTGTCTATTAATATCAAATGCCTTAGGGGCGTTAAACATAGTGGTGAGGTGCCTTCTCTAAGCTGATGACCGCTCTGTGTCCAAAGCAGAATTGATATTGTATCAATGCGGTCATCAGCTTAGAGAAGGCACCTCACCACTATGTTTAACGCCCCTAAGGCATTTGATATTAATAGACAAAGCCCACCTACTATATCCTCGCGGCACTGAAGATGATGTGTGTCTTACGCATCGAAATATCTGCCAAATAAAAGGACGTCAGGTGGAGCTATAAAATTGCTGGTTATCATTCTCCAACCCCCTTACTCTACTCATCCCAGCCTAATATTCAAACTACTTTCTCTCATATATATATTACATATATACATAGGTAAGAGAAAGTAAAAAATAGGGATAAGCCACAGCGAAAGATAATGTTCATTATAAAATATTTCAAAATATATCTAAACGTTTATACTGTAAAAAATTATTTAAATAAAATATTTTTTATTATTTATTATTTGAGAGATTTAATAGACGAGATAGAATTCAATGCTTTTCTGAATTTTCAGAAACTTTTTGAGCGTTCCTTTTTGTGAATTTACGAGCCCAATTATATTTCCTGGACTCTCCAGGAATGTCCTCTATAAGAGTGAAAAAATTCATTTCTAAATTCTAAAACGGAAGTTGGTCAAACGGAGATTCATGGACAGATGAATAATGCGCTATAAACTTTCATTTTAACTTGGAGAATTTATTTATTTGGGGAAAAATTAACAAAGATTTTTCAACAATACTAAAAAATAAATAAACATACATATATATTCAGTGAATGCCTAATGAGATAGCAAAGAATATTTAACAATGAATATGTGATGCGGGTCCTTTTGTCCGATAAATATTACAAAATAATCAATTTAGTAATCTTGAATAGTTAGACGGATTTTTTTTTTTTTTTTACTCTGTTGTTAAATAATTTCTCATTAGCAACGATTCCAAATCACAGAGACATTGTTGTGATTTGTTATTTGTTACAGATGAAACACAAAAAGAAACATAAAGAAGAGCGGCGTAGCAAGGAAGAGTCGGGTGGTGTCCAGGGGGAGGGCGTCGTCAACGAATGGAGTAGCGATCCACCCTCAGCTCCAGTGCCTTTGCAAGGGACCGGCAGCGGAGACAGGTCCGCTTTCGCCTCTACAATTATTTAATCTTTTAAATAATCCCGAAATCTCATTGTTTGTTCAATTCTTTAGATCTAGTCTATTTAAAAAAAAAAGTTTTTATCATGCATCTTGGACAATCAATGAGATCTCTTTTTTTTTAATCTACTTAATTACAGAAGGGGAAAGATTTCAGTTTCCTTCTTAAGAAGGAATTAAAAGATTATTCTGATACAAATTTGATTTCAGATTATAAAATACATGGAAGAAATAAAATCAGTTGTGACTCAGATTTCCATTTTGCATTATTTTTGAAGTTCAAATTTCTTTTGCAAGTTCGGTTCATACCCTTAAAAGCATTACGAAAGGCTGAATCCCCTCCAATGTCATTCCAGTGAACAGTGTGTAGAAACCCAGCAAATTTGGTTTGTTTTGAGCTCTACTGGGAACAAGAAATAGATGGCTGGCTGTCTACACGACTAGACTTAACACATTTATCACTCAAAAATACATTTAAAAAATATATATATATTTATTGAGTATTATTTGACCAATTTTCTATCTTGAATGTTAATTTTTCTTTTTTTTTTTTTTTGAAAAATGGAATCTGAGACACGTCTGATTTGATTTCTCCCAGCCCAGTTGAGTGAATGCCATTTGGTTTTACATGTGATTATTTCATTGTTTTTTTTAAAACATTTAATTTTCCTGGTTCAAACTTTGAAATTTTAATTCTCATTGATAGATCTCTCATCTGATGAGCATCAATACATACTGGAATAGCTGCCTAATGCTAATTTTATATATTTCCTTGACATTTATTGGATCCTGAAGATGTCTTCTATCGAGACCGAAACGCCGGCCCAAAAATTTGGATGCCAGTCTCTGCCTTCGCTTGATACAACTCAACAGCCACAACTGCAATATTAAAAATTTCATAGTATTAGTAGTTGTGGCTGTTGAGTTGTATCAAGCGAAGGCAGAGACTGGCATCCAAATTTTTGGGCCGGCGTTTCGGTCTCGATAGAGGCTTCAGAGCTAAAAATGTATATATATACTACACATCCAGTCGCGGAAACCTTCGAGAACATATATATGCAAAGCTAAATTTTCTCGGGTTAAGTCGCGATGAGATTTACTCGACGTTTCGGCTCTCCTTTTGGAGCCATTTTCAAGAGAGGATGGTTGTTTACGGGGTCGCAGTCTTGCTGGTCACACAACCAACCTTCCTCCAGCTCTCAGAGACCAATCCATGCCTCTGAAGCATCCATCAAACTGACCTGGGGACCTCCAAGCTCCCTTCTCTCTTGAAAATGACTCCAAAAGAAGAGCCGAAACGTCGAGTAATACTCTGTACTGCAAATAGCATACACCCGGACGTGGAAACCTTCCAGAACTATATATATACTGGTATACAGGGTGTCCGGTAAAGAATGGATAACCTTGAAATGTCTTATAGTATAACTTATGGCCGTTCAGAAAAAAATTGAAACAAAATATATCATAAGTAGTACCTAAGATATGATTTTTTTAAAAGAAAGGTCTAATTTTTTTACCTTGTTTTACTTTTATGAACACTACGATCAGAAATGAATGGATTCCATCGGTTTGTTGTTATTTTATTATTATACACGAACTATGCTAATAGATAAACAGTGAATAGTATGACTAGCTATTGCACTTTTTTATTAAAAAATTAGCAAATTCCAATAAAATAGCCAGGTGGTCGTTTTAACACTGATTTTAATTATTTTAATTTGCTAATTTTTTAATAAAAAAGTGCAATAGCTAGTCATACTATTCACTGTTTATCTATTAGCATAGTTCGTGTATAATAATAAAATAACAACAAACCGATGGAATCCATTCATTTCTGATCGTAGTGTTCATAAAAGTAAAACAAGGTAAAAAAATTAGACCTTTCTTTTAAAAAAATCATATCTTAGGTACTACTTATGATATATTTTGTTTCAATTTTTTTTCTGAACGGCCATAAGTTATACTATAAGACATTTCAAGGTTATCCATTCTTTACCGGACACCCTGTATATAAATAAATTGTTTCTAACAGTTTTACATAAAACAATGGAAAATTAAAAATAAACATTTAACAATAAGATTTCAAGTATTACGTGACTGTTTTAATTTAACAATCAGATATAACAAGTAACATTATTAATAAAATTAAATTAAAAATTAAATTAAATTATCATCTTTTATAAAAAAAAATTCACATGTCGAAAATTTTGGCACTCACTGTACATCTGCCCAGCATTGTCTCTCCTTTGATTATAAAATATATTTAAAAAAAATATATTTTCTAGTTTAGTAGTAGCCAAATCCAAATTTTATAGTATAGATATTATTTATATTTAATCTCCAAGACATTTCAGGGTAAAATCATTAGCAAAATAAAGAAAAAAATATTCTGTATATTTATTATTTATTTATTTTGATTTTGTTAATGGTTTGTAAATTGCCCAATCTAAACAAAACGAATAGTTTATGTATTTAATATATTATAAAACAACCAAAGCAAATCTAGTTTTATTTTTTTAAGTTAATTTATTAATGCTGGACAATAATTATAAAAAAAAAAAAAGAAAAATATATACATATATATATTTAATCTATTTTTTTAAACAATTTGATTTGTTTATTTAATTCGCCCTTTTTTTTAATCTTTTTTTCCTTTCCCCTTCTGGAGATATTTACCAAATTTGTTTTTAAAAGAATTTATGAAGGATATAAAAAAAAAATAAACAATTTATAATCCTTTTGTATTGCAAAAGATCAATTAAAAATCCAAGTTTTTCAAAAGAGGAATTTTTCTATAAAATAAATCTTGGATATGTAGATAGTTTGAAAAGATGAAATTCGATGGCTGAGTGATAATTAACAGGAGCAGGAGAATGTAGGCAAAAATCTTTTATAAATATCGTCGACGTTTTGGGAACGCATCATTCCCATCCTCAAGACGATAAATAACACTGGTCTGCATGAAAAATACCTGAGTGGGATTTTTTGACCGTTTTTTACACTTTTTTAATCGCTGAAACTGGGAAAATTATCTAAAACATTCCATCACGTCAGGTTTTTTTGTATATAAAACGCATATTAAGGGGAAGCAAGAGGAAAGTTCCTCAAAATTTATCACTCAAATTACCCGTAGTTCAAAACAAGGTCTGTGATTGGCTTAATAGGATTTTAACACTGTCTCTCAACATAAGCCTGCGAACTGCTTTATCTCACTCTTTACAGGGTATTCAGGCCCAAATAGCAGTTTATATATATTTTTATTCGCCGACGTTTCGGTCTTACAATCACGACCGAAATGTCGGCGAATAAAAATTAAATAAAAGATTTTTTTAATTTAATCTCCTGGCTGCAATGTTCCTTCAGATCCTGATATAATGATAAGAGTTGTGCAAGTACTTGCTGGGCGATAATAAAAATTCCTTGAATACCGCACTGTTTTACCCACCTCACAAGTTTCACCTCCCCTAACAACACTCAGACCGCCACTGGTCTGATGCGTCATAAATTAATCTTCCTCATATATATATAACATAATTTAAAAAGGCAAAAGAGCCTTCTAATTGATGAAATGTTATTTAAAGCTACCATTTTAGATAACAAAATTATGATTTCCTATCGCCATCCCACGAAAGACTGTTCTATCTTTAGAAACAAAAAATGCTCTTTTGGTATAGTTTATAACATTGATTGATATATATATATATATATTATATAATGGACTCACCAGGTATGTAGACTAATATATAGGATGATGAAAAAGGTCAATTCATTCCAATAGATTTCCACAGAATATATTTTTTTGCCCTCGGGCTTGGTGTAGTTGGTAGCGTGCTTGCCTTCTATACCAAAGGACGCGGGTTCGGATCCCAAGGCAGTCCGATGATTTTATTTAAGCCATTTGGATCTAAAAAATAATTGATTTTTGAATTTTAATCAAAATCCCTAAAACAAATTTTAAAAAAATCGAAAAAAAACTAAAAAACTACATTAGTTCTTTTTGGCCGATTTTATTCAAAAGCTTATTTTCACGGCCTAGGTGGGTGCCTAACTTAAATATAAAATTTCAACCTCCTAGCTCATTTCCTTCATGCTTTAAACCGAACAAAGACACATAGACACATAGACAGACCATGTCTCGAAAACCTCGGGGATCTCAAATGTATACCCACCAAAATCTCGACATTGAATTTTTGACATGAATCCAATACTTTCTCTCTCTATATATTAATATATTGACATATATATAGCCAAGAGAAGTAAAAAGGAAAAAAAATTAAGCTGCTTTCTCTTAACAACCTCTTTCATCTATATATAAAAATGAAATGGAAAAAATGTATGTATGTAAATATGTATGTATATGTTCTATAGAAATCCACAATTTTCAATGAATCCTTTTGAAATTAAGTACACATATAGTACATGGACCAGGGAGTAACGTAGTAATAATTTGAATCTCTAAATATTTCTGGGAAATTAATTATAATCAAATTTCTTCAATATCTGGGTAAAAAATTTAGATTTTTGACATCTTTATGACATGATTTATAGCCACCTTCAGGCAGACCCTTTGGGCAGGTATAAATAATCCCTTTTGTTTTCCTAGACAGTACCTCACTTGGACTCAAGGTTCTTTCTTAAAATTTGTAATGCAAAAAAAACTAACAAAATCCAAAGGCGAGCAAGGGGTCCAGGGGGCGCAGCCCCCGGCAGGGAAAGCCCGCCGAAGGCGGGCTTTGCGACTAGTTATAAATAAAATTTAATTTTTTCTTGATTCTCTGGGAGTTTTTCAAAATATATTTTCGCAAATTCATTCTTCAAATAGTTTTTAAAGTAAATTTTGTTAAACCTTAGAATGGGGAATTTAAAGAAAAATGATTCTGCTTGAAATCTTTTAGAAAATATATTTAATAATTTTTCACTTGTTCACCAGGTGTGAAGCTGAAACTTATTCGGCGATCAAAGAACGTTGTCTAAAGCAAAAATTATCGATCAGCTTGAAGCGGTTGAATGCCAAGGCGTATGCACCGGCTGCAGAGGCACCTGCAGGGGCTGCACTCGCTTGTTTATCAACGCAAAGCGTCGCTCATTGTAGTCTCCCAGACGGACGTGTCTTCGCCGTCGGGGATGTCGTCTGGGGCAAACTACACGGATGCCCTTGGTGGCCGGGCAAGGTGCAATATTTCTCATTTCAAATTTATATCATCAAAATTTTATCCAATTCCTCTTTTTATCATATAAGCTTATTTTCTCTTCGTTGCAAAAAAAATTGTTAAAATTTTGATTTGGTTTTTGAGCATAAAAAAGTTCCTAACGCCAAATTTTTCAATTAATAAGTATAATAATATTCAAATATCAAATATTTTTTTCTTTAAAATATAATAAAATATAAATTTAGAAATAAATTCTTGTTCCTGAGCCTAGCTCAGAGGTCGAGTTCTATCCTCTTGTGCTAGGGGTCAGGGGTTCGTTTCCCGATCCAAGCGACAAAAATTTTTTTCAAATAAATCTGCTATCAAGAAATAAATAGGCACGAAGGTCTAAATGGATGCCGATAAAGACCTTTTTCATATAGACTTTTAACGATATTTAATATTATAAAATTACAATATATAGTGGGGTCCAAGCATATTTATTTTATACCATTTGGTATTCAAATGATTTAAATAAATTCATCAGACTGCCTGGGATTCGAATCCGCGCCCCGTTGTTTCTTCATTATTGACATTTGCCAACAAACTCTAGCTTCCCGACCACAAGTTTTAATCATCCTGGTTCAATTTTCCTTTTCTGAATTACTACGGTTATCTCAATATTCTTGAGCTGCTTAAACACGAGATTCAATACTGATAAGTTATCTCAGACCAATCGGGGCAGCTTGCCAGGTATTCCTAGGTCCAAATAATCTTAATTTTTTTTATCACTTTGGTCATTCAATTATAAAAAAAAAAATATCTTTTTGGTGAAATTTTTCTTGTTTGAATGTTTTTTGCCAACTTGACTCTATAAGTTAATTGCTTATGAGTAAAGCCCGGATTTTTATGAAGTAAAAACCCCTAAATATTTATTTATTTATTTAACAATCTCTCAACAGAATTTCTTCCAATTACAGAGAGAAAAAAAGAACAAAACAACAAAAAAAAAAGATAAATAAAAAATAGTAAAAAAATAGCATATCAAATGCTGTCTTTCCTGGCATACTCCGAGCACATTTTAAAAATTGGAGACCTTTCCAGGGATCTTGTCCTAGCCCTCTCGAGATAAAAGAGGGACCCGGACCTCAGGGCAACCGCTGGGACTTTGAAGCCTATTTTGGCTAACAGTTCGCTACAATCCCAGCGATTACCCAAAAGATTTTCTAAGTTTTTGAGGATGTCATCCCTCCTTCTCTCGAGAAGACTTTTAAAATCAAATAATTTACAAAGCTCAGAGTAGCTTACTGCTGTGCCAGGAAGACCAATTTTTTTATAAAATAGGTATCTCAAATATTTTTTCTGAACCCCCTCTATCATGTTTATTTGTAGACTGACAGTGGGGGTGATTAAAGTTACATATTCAAGTTGAGATCTCACTAGTGAATAGTATAACCTATTCAAAGTAGAGACCTCAAGAAAGTTTTTGGAGTTTCTTTTTACAAAACCCAACATTCTATAGGCCTTATTAACCATTTCCCGAACATGGGCATCGAAATTTAAATATGCCATATAATTTGCAGTAAAAGTATTAAAATATGCAATATATATATATATATGACAAAAATATCAAGTAAATTGCTTCCAATTGGAGGTAAATCATGATTTCTTCTGAAGTAAAACTATTCGTGTTTTATTTTTGGTAGGAAATAGTGTAAAAACTAAATTTAATGTAAAAAAACAGTTATATAATAAGTACCGTAAAATTTGATAATTTAGTTAATAAAATAAACACAACACAACACCTGACATATTGTTGGTGCGAACATATATTTATTAAACTTTAAGACATACGAATATGAAAATTTATACACATATTTACGAACCTCTCAAGTTGAGATTACAAATATAAACCAATATGTCCTCCATCAGCGATACGAACAATATCACATCGATACTCAAATTCCTCCCAAACTCGGCAAGATTCCTTCCTGATGTTATGCCAGTACGGATCCGGTTCTTCAACTCTTCCAGGTTTTGTGGGAGTGGTTGTCTTTAACGACACCCCACAGGAAGAAGTCCCAGGGTGTCAAATGCGGTGACCGTGGAGTCCAGCTGAGACATGCTAAGTCGCAAGTTGCTTGACGATCACTCCAAAAATGAAGTTGTCTTCGTGCTTGCAGTATGGAAGGAATTTGAGTATCGATGTGATATTGTTAGTATCGCTGATGGAGGGCATATTCAATATCTGTAATCTGAACTTGAGATAAATACAAGTTTTATAAAACTTTCGAATTATTTCCCCTACTTGATTATAATTATAAATATATTTTTTCAGGTTGAAAGTCTGACTCTTTCTACTCATACAGAAATGCCTCAAGCCCATGTGTCATGGTACAACTCAAAAACCAGCTCAGTGATAGGATGCGACCAATTGAATCCATTTTTAGAGAGCTTTAAGGTATTTTTTTTTTATTAAATTTTCTGTTTATTTTAATTTAAACGCAATTTTTTATTAATTATTTGTTTTTATTGAATTCTTGTCTTAAGATGTCTCTATTTTATTTACTTTCTCAAATTTTGATCGAGACTTTTTTGTCAAAATCAGACGTTTACCAACTATTTAGCTAAAAAAAATGAGACTACGCAATTACTGTGGCTATTTTCTTTCTTAAAAAAAAAGGAAATTTGAGAAATCCCCTCTTTCCCTTTGGTTGGCCTCTTTGTGGCAAGACAATCGCCATTCACCATTTAAAACCCGGATTTATCCCAGAGTAATGTTCGAATCTCAACAACCTTGTCTATTCACTACCATATCTTCCTTCGGAAACTGGATGACCTGACCACTGCGATCTTTGAGACGAACGCATCACCACCATCTTTATTCGTTCGACGATCTGAAGCCTATTACCTCCTACGAGGCCAACCAACTATTTATAAAAACTCTTCCCCTTCCCATTAATATTGTGCACTTTAATGTAATTTCTATAGTGGTGGAGCAGGCAGCCAGGAAATAAGCCTCTACCCAGGGGCGTATATAGAAATTTTTTCGGGGGGGAGGGGGGGGCCGAACTCAAAAATTTTTCTGCGGAAAATTTTTTTTTTAAGAAACTAAATTTTTTTCACACGAAATTTTTTGCAGAACATTTTTTTCTTTTGCGGAACCAAAGATTTTCATCCTCCGGAAAAATTTGTTGCGCTGATGTCTGTATAACCCTATATGTATATGTGTTTGGGAAATTTCCCTTGCCCCCCCCCCCCCTATATACGCCCCTGCCTCTACCTAATGAATCGCAAGAGTAGTGGAGACAGTTTCGGCTTTAATTAATTAAATACCGCCAACATTTTCGAGAGTAGGATGGCATTATTTAATTAAAGCCGAAACTTTCTCTTGAGTTTCATTTCGTAGAGGCTTATTTCCTGGCTGCCTGCTCTCTCATTATTATTAGGATCCGATCGAAACAAGATTTTCAGCCGAAACCTAATTTCGGCTTCAATTTTAGTTTCACCCGAAACCGAAACTTGTTTTAATCTTTTTCTTAAAATTTCCTATACAAAATTCATATCATTTTACACTCCATTTTTTCCATTTTGCGAAAATCATTTTTTATTTTTGTCTCATCCAATCTTTTCAAACTCAGGTTCCGGCCAGGAAGTTTCGGCGGTTTTTGGCCGAAACCGAAACTTCGGTCGGTTCCTAGTTGATATACTAAAGCCGCTTCACAAATTGTCATTTCTTTAATAATGCGAACGCCCGGGAGCCGTGGCTCAGAGAGAAGACACTTGCTTCTCGCGCTGGAGCCCCGGCTTCGCTTCCCGTCTCAAGCGAGAAAAATTTATTTAGAAAAAAAAAAAATAATGCGAGTGAACTATGACAGGAGGTGGCAGCCAAGATCATCAATGAAACACCCAAATTTACGACGTTTCGGTCAAAACTTATTCGTTAGAAGTATTATATTACTTCTTACGTTTCTACGCCCTGGGATTAGCAAGATTTATATTTATAAAATTTTCAACAAGTCTACACCAACATAGGATGAAATATATAGCCTACTACACATAACAGCTCCCGGATTCTTGAAGTAGTATAATACTTCTAGCGCAGAAAGCGCCTTCTTCTATTTCTTCATTCTTCAATTTTTAAAATTTCAACAAGTCATAATGAAATATATTGTAAATTCACATATAACAACTCCCGGATTCCTGATGATGGTCCAATAAATTTGAACCGAAACTTCCTAAATTTGGGAGTTTCATTGGTGTAAAGACTCCTCTTACACGCTCAAGAAATTTCTTACTCCTTTTCGACTTTTTCCCCAAATGAAGAGACTCCTTTACCTCTCTAAAATTTATATCTTATAAAATTTCTAAGCAAATTAAGAAACGGTTCATTGAATTAAAGGTGCAAAACATCCTTTTTGATTTTAATTCGTTTTTTTTTTCCAGAGTCGTTTTAATAAAAAAAAGCGAGGACCTTATAAGGAAGCGATCCGCCAAGCAAGTCTAGAAGCACAACGAGAAAATGTTCCTGATCCTCCTTCGCTCGTATCTCTAGGATCCTCTCCTCCTCAAGTGAACGTCCTCTCCTAGCTGATCTCTCAGGTGAATTCATTTTCAAACAAATATCGTCCAAAATTTGATCAAGTCTTTTTCACAAAAACACTTAACCTTTTCTCTTTCATATATATATATATACTGGAAGGTGCTCGGACAATTGCCAGGCCCTATTCAATAGCAACAATTGTCCATTTCAGTTAGTATATATATATATATTAAATATAAAAAAAAAATAATTCAACTGCCAATTAGAATTCAATGTAAGCCTCATTCCGCAATTATTTCAAAGAAAAAATAAATAAATAATTGCAACGAGATACATATGCCATTGATAATATATATGTTTATAAATCTATCAAACTTTTGTTAATTCTTTCTTTGCATAAAATTCTATCTCTGCATTTTCTTTGAACATTTGCATCAGATGATTAGGAAAAATTGATTTAATAAATGCTTCGAAATATAAAACCATGTGTAGAGCTTTGCATTTATATCCTCAAGCAATTTACGCTAAACCACTGCCATTTTGCTAAGAAAAAGATTGTAATTTGCATCCAGGGTGATAAGAGAAACAAAATGATTTTTCTAAATGTTTTTGATAGTTTTTTTCATCTCATTCTCTTAAGATGAGTATGCTTGCATCTGATTTTTTCTTTGCACATTCACCTTATTGTATTTTACACGAAAAGGGCTTTGAGCGGGCTTTACATTCTCAAGAGGGAAAATAACGGGACATATTCGAGTTTAACTTAGATACGAGAACGGGATTAAAAAAAAAACTATGAGAAAAATCTTATCAAAATAGGAACAGAGTTCTTAATAAAAGTGTAAAATGGCTGGGATGTTAATCTTAAAGAAAGTAGATGCGCAGCCAGGAAAATAAATTTTTTTAGTCGACGTTTCGGACGCCAATCGCGTCCTTCTTCGGGACCAAACACATATATGTTACTGTTTAATATATTTATTACAATCTTTGGTCCCGAAGAAGGACGTGAGGAGCGTCCGAAACGTCGACTAAAAAATTTATTCTCCTGTCTGCGCATCTACTTTCTTTAAAATTAACATCCAACAGCTATTTTACACTTTGATAAGATTTTTCTCATCGTTTTTTTTTTTTTTTTTTTTACTTAATCCCGTTCTCGTAACTACGCAGTTACACTCGAATATTTCTCGTTATTTTAACCCTTGAGTGAGACGCTCAAAGCCTTGAAGTCTAAAGCAATGGCGTGAATGTATTGCAAAACAAAAGCATACTCACCTTACAAGAAAAACTATCAAATTTTTAGTAAAATGCATTTATAAACTTTGTTGAGTTTAATGGCTGTAGATATACAATTAGAAGGGAATCTTGGGAAAACAGCAGCCAGGTGAAATAAAAAACGTTATATTCTGTTTCGAGGGCAAGTAGCCCCTGAAGATGAGTGCGACTTGCTCTCGAAACGTCCTTCTCTTCTAATTGTATTTACAAATTTTGTTATTTTGTTTCTAGAGAATTGTAAGAAAGGAGAGGAGGTCAGCTAAAAGAGTATAAAAAATTCCCATCTTCTAGCCGACTTGTTCTGCTTTCTTTTTTTTTACTTTCCACGATTAATATTTATATTGATGTAAATAAGCGAAAAAAGATGCAGAGCTCTAATTTGAATTAAAAGAAGAAGAAATTTCTTATGGATAGCCTCGACTCTTTGGTCAATTTTTTTTTTTTTTTTGAAGATTTTTCCGATAATGTTTTTAAAAAAATATGAAATATTTTGAATTCTAGTCAGAAATCTTTTTTGTCTCCAATGTTATGGCTCCGCTAATTCAGAGTTTAGTGGCATAATTAAACTCCTTTTACTTAATAACAGCGATCCTGGTGGCGTTCCTCACCACCGGCCTAGTCAGTTATTATTACATAGCGAGACACTCACGACTAGACTACTTTTTGTCAATCATTGACTAATATAATACAAATAAAATTATTTCTTTTTTTTTTTTAATTAACATTATTATAAAAATCTTCAAATTTTAATCATATTTATTTAATTATTATTTTTTTCTTAAATCATTTACCAAAAACTTAGTGCTTGTTAAAAAGGACCAAAATCAGTCATCTTAAGTACAAAAAAAATTGTAGCTTTCTTTAAAAAAGATTTTCATCAAAATCGAACTAGAACAAACAAAAAGAGCGCGCTCGTTTTTTAATATTTTATAAACAAAAAAAAAAATTTGCCATAATGAAATGCAAACCAAATTGTTTCTTTTTTTTTTTAATCATTCCCAAAATTTGGATTTGCATAAACAGATCGTGTAAATAAATATAAGAATATATATTTGTAAATACTTATAGTGTTTTGTATTTCTTCTAAAAAAAAAAAAAAAAAATTTCGAGTTAAAAAATTTTTCAGGTCTTCCAATTGATTTAAAAATTTTTTTTTTTTTTTTTGTCCAATTATCAAATCTCATGGAGATTGTTGAAAAGCTTTAAAGTATTCCTATTTGTGTGTTCATTCACAAAAAAAAAACTTAAAAATTAAAAAAAAAAAAAAAAACATTCCACTTTGTTTTTCTCAGGCCTTTTTTTTATTAATAAATATTTTTACAATTGCACAAAATAATAATAATCTATTACAATTAACAATGATAATAAACACAATAGATTAAGGAGAAGAAATAAAAAATTATAATTGTTCAATTCATCAATAGGAAATGAAATAGAATTAAACTTTTTTCTTTGTTTAACTATGTAGAGGCCACGGCCGCCTTGATTCATTTTTATTTTTATGTTTGTTTTTTGTTTATATAAATATTTAATTAACAATGCCCTCGGGGCTTGGTGTAGGGGTTAGCTGGCCTTCTGTACCAAGAGTCGCGGGTTTTATTTCAATCTACTTTAATTGGCTGCCAATAAATTTAAATAAATAGAGGCCGAAAAAGACCTTAAATAAATTAAACAAACAATTAATAACAATAGTTAATAAAAAAATAAAAATTAATTAAGGCGGCCGTGACTTCTATATTTTTTATTGTTGAATATTATATTATGAAACATGCCAGTCACGGAAACCTTCCAAAACATTTACTAGTGCGTTGCAATATAACCAAGACTGGGTTTTTTTTTTTTAATCATAATTGCCAAACACGATTGCACATACCAATCTTCGAAGAATCTCCCTCAAGAATCAAAATATTTTTTTGATCGTTCAAAAAAATCTTTTGTTTGGCGGTATATCGACCCTCGAAGAGTCAAGATCAAGTGATTCAAAAAATATTCGGTATGTTGGCTTGGAAATTTGAAAATTGGCATGTGCAAAAATGTTAATGGTCATTCCCTCACACACCAAAAAAATGTTCATATTAATAGAAGGTCAATCACATTATTAGAATAAAAAGACCGACCGATTTATTAAAAAATAATAAACACGAAAGCTTTAATTAAAAATTAAGTCTTAAAGATTTGCCAGATAATGAGGAATCAGATCATATCAGAAAAAAGTTTCTCATTGCAGAATATTCAGCCTTTTATAAAGGCGTTATTATTATTAAAAACAATTTGTCTCATTGATATTGGAGAAATTTATTTTCATTTGCGTTTAGTTGAAACAAATTTAAATAAACTTTATTTACAAATGAGAATTTTTTCCTTTTTTTGTAAGTAAAATAACTTTTATATTTTCGAAAAAAAAAAAAAAAAAAATTGTTTATATTTTACGTGCGTGCAGTGCAATCGAACGGCATGTAGCCTTCTGCTTCTGTTACTGGGACTAACAGAATACTGCAGAGCAGGGGGATGACTATTCACTGAATGATCGCAACTGTACCAGGTGCGTCCATAGGCGTAGCCAGAAATTTTTGATGGGGGGGGGGGGGGTTAGGATTATTTCTCCCCCCCCTCCCCCCTCCCCGACTAATGGGGCAGTATAAGGCGTCTAATGAAATATAAGACTAGCCACTTACCCCACCTTCGCTTCGCCCCCCCCTGGACCCCCCCTCGAGGTGGCTCGGGCCCGCTCTTTCTTAATTAAGTGCCGCAATTTATCAATCAACTCGTATCAGGCAATAATAAATGCAACTCTCTTAATTTTATGTATATGGCCCTAAAATACCGAAGTGTTCCTCTATCTGTTTTTCTTGATCAGAGACCCATCTCTGATCTCTTTAAGAAAAAAAATAATAAATTTATTTGTATCATAATTTTTATTATTTTTCATTTGCGAGATTTAATCAATTTTAAGCGGCTTTAATTTTTTATAAAGCATAACAAAAATCAATTCTTTTGAATTAGACCAGGCGCTGGAGGTAGTTGAGTATGCAAAATTTGAGGACCGAATTCTGACAATGGATTTGGGCTAAGAATAGCTCCCAGAATAAGGATCCGGATCTTGCCGGGCCAATTTTTGGTCCAATTTTTTTTTTACCCCACTCCTCTTATCTCCATAGGAAATCAATGGAATGCATGCTAAGATGATGTGAAAACCTGCAATTATGGTCAAATTCGAGTACTTAAAACTTCAAACAATGAAAAAACTGTCTTGTCAGGAACTGAGGGGATCCTCTATAGTCCCCTGAGAAGTACTACCTTCCACCAGTTGTGGTGGTCCCCTCTAACCCCTTCACCTCCTTTATCTCCCTTTATTATAAATTTAAATATACGGCCTTAAAACCATGCCAAATTGTGTGGACCGGCAATTATGTTCATACTCTACTACCTGGTCCTCCAATTAATGAAAAGTACTATCTTGCCGCCAGCTGCTGTGGTCCCCTTTAACCCCTTCACCTCTTTTCTCTGCCTTTATTATAAATTTAAATATACTGCCTTAAAACCATGCCAAATTGTGGAGACCGGCAATTATGCTCATAATCTACTACCTGGTGTATTTATAATAAAGGGAGAGAAAAGAGGTGAAGGGGTTAGAGGGGACCACCACAACTGGTGGCAAGATAGTATTTCTCATTGATTGGGGTGCCAGTTAGTGGATTATGAACATAATTGCCGGTCCCCACAATTTGGCATGGTTTTAAGTTAAATTTATAACAAAGAGAGAGATAAAAGAGGTGAAGGGGTTAAAGGGGACCACCGCAGCTGGCGGCAAGATAGTATTTTTCATTGATTGGGGTACCCGGTAGTGGATTATGAACATAATTGCCGGTCCCCACAATTTGGCGTGGTGTTTAGGGCGTATATTTAAATTTATAACAGAGAGAGAGAGAAAAGAGGTGAAGGGGTTAAAGGGGACCACCGCAGCTGGCGGCAAGATAGTATTTTTCATTGATTGGGGTACCAGGGAGTGGATTATGAACATAATTGCCGGTCCCCACAATTTGGAGTGGTGTTTAGGCCGTATATTTAAATTTATAATAAAGGGAAAGAAAAGAGGTGAAGGGGTTAGAGGGGATCACCACAACTGGTGGCAAGATAGTACTTCTCAGGGGACTCTAGAGGATCCCCTCAGTTGCTGACAAGACAGTTTTTTCATTCTTTGAGGATTTAAGTACTCGAATTTGACCATAATTGCAAATCTTCACATCATCTTAGCATGCATTCCATTGATTCCCTATGGAAATAAGAGGGGTGGGGGTAAAAAAAAAATTGGACCAAAAATTGGCCCGGCAAGATCCGGATCCTTATTCTGGGAGCTATTCTTAGCCCAAATCCATTGTCAGAATTCGGTCCTCAAATTTTGCATACTCAACTACCTCCAGCGCCCGCTCTAAATTGAAAGATTCTGAATTTTCTCGAATTTTTTGCGTTTTATTTAATTTTTTTTTTTTTAAGCTAGAGAAAATTATTATATTTTACTTTCTCTTACCCTATATATGAAATATATAGAGAGAAAAAGTATTTTGTATTATAGAGCTTAAATATCTAGCCATGGCTTGGGTCCAATGGGGGGGGAAGTTTGAACCCCCAAATCCCCCCCCCCCCCGTGGCTACGCCTATGTGTGCGTCCTTCGTTCAACCATTTTTGTTGTCGTTGATGGTCTGCATATCGTGTGTAGGAACCTTCATCAATCCATTGTCGCCAACACCGTGCGACTTTAATGTCGGAAGGGCCAATCCGTTGAAATGACCATCCACCTTCATATAGCCCTATGATACGACCCCTCAGCTTTTCAAATTGTTTTCTCTGTCGTCGCAAAATTCGATGTCTTGATTTTGACGGACGTTTTGAGGATCCCTGAATCCAAAAAAGTCGTTTTCGCTACATGGTCTGGCTGTCTGTCTGTGTGTCTGTGAACAAAATATCTCAAGAACGAAAAGAGCTAGGAGATTGAAATTTTATATTTAAGTTAGGTACGCCCCTGGGACGTGACACGAAACTTTTGATCAAAATCGGTCAAAGAGTACTTTACTCATGTAATTTTTCAGATATTTTCGATTTTCTCAAAATTTGTTATAACGATATTGTTTAAATTTCAAAAATCAAGCACAGAAAACAACTCTTACCATAGGCAAGAGAAAGTTGTGTTCTGTGCGACTATCACACCAGATTTTTAGAAACCAATTTAAATATTTCCCCCATTTTTATGACGTTCTGCTATTACATTTAATTTGAACCCTTAACAATAAACTTCCTATTGTTACTGCAACGACGAGTAAAGAACTCCCTTCGTCCTCGCTATTGGACTTTACCCCCTGCTCTACTCCCTCTAAAGAAAATGCAAGATTTTTCACAGCTAAATTCTAAAGTTTTAAAAATTTGGTGTCAAAATTTACTAATAAAATATAAACAATTTAAAATTAACAAAGTTAAATATTATTACTTGAAATATAATATTTCTGTCACATTTTTTATATTAAAATAAGTAAATTTACATTTGTTTCAACGAATTCATAAAATTCGTCTCCATTTTGAAATTATATCTAATATAATGTTGATATTAAATTTTATATATATATAAAAAAAAAAAAATCTTAATTTGTTAATATATCCATTGTATGTACTAGCTATTAAGATTTGTATATATATATATATGTAATTAAAAAATTGTTTATTATTATTATAATACTACTCTGTGTTCTTGGGATTTCTAAATGAATGTATAGAACATTTTTGATATAGTTAAATGGCACAAAATAGTATTGTGAATTGTAAAGGCAAGAAAAAAAAAAAGAATTTCTATTTTTAAATAAAGAAAAAGTAAATTAGAAAACATTTTTACTCATAAATTGAGTTTTTTTTAAATAAATATTTTGATTGGACAGGATAAAAGTTATTAATTATATATTTTAGGCCCGTGTGCGATTGTTTTTGAAAATGCGTTTAAAGTAGAAACGGATCAGAGTTCTAAAAACAAAACATGTTTCGTTTTTTATTTTATTTACTTATTTAATGAACCTTTAATCAAGAAATCCAGGCAAGGACTTGATGATTTTTTTCAAAGTTAGCAAAACTTTATTTAAAAAGCATTCTCAAGCAATGGCGTAGCTATGTCTCCCTCTGAGAGTTTAAAAAAATAGAGATAAAAGCCTAAAAAATTTTATTTCGCTCTCTCTAGTCTTTTGCCTGGATTAGCCTGCTTCACGCCTCTGTCTTCAAGTATAGGCCTATATTATTGGAAAAACAGCAAGTTATTTGGATATGTAGTTATGCCTCCAGATGTATATCTAATATAAAATTGAAAAAAAAAAATTTTAGGCCTGAGGATGATGGCATTAATAAGCCGAAACCGAAATGATGCGCAACGGTTGTCTCAGTAAATGAAGATCTTGTAAAAAGAGAAAAAATTTATTTTCTTTTTGTGACGTCCAATAAAGGAGACCCTAGACGATCAATCATTTTGATCAAAACTCAGTCACAGTTGAGTTTTCGACTCGGAAGGACGCTTCGAACAATGCTTTGACCAACGCCGATTTGGCCTTCCTTGCATCGACGTTGGCTGCAGTTAAAGGCAAAAACAAAAAGCCGAAACGTCGTTGGCCCAAGGAATGATACAAATTAAAAAATCGCTTCCCTAAATTACAATTCTGTTAAGTCTCTGTTTATTTCTCTTTTCAAGATATCTCAGTTCTCTTCGTTCTAAAAACGAAACATGTTTTTCCTGTCATCTCCTTTGGATGCCTCTGCCTCTCTTTATCCAATAATTTTTGTTTCTTTCTTTCTCAATTATAATGACGATAGAAACAGCACGGGAATGATAATATAGAGGTAACAGCAGGTTTACTCGTATTTTTACTTTCTCTTACCTATGTATATATGTAATATATATATATAGAGAGAAAGTATTGGATTCATGTCAAAAATTCGATGTCGAGATTTTGATGGATCTCCACGTTTTGAGGTCCCCTGAATCCAAAAAAGTGGTTTTCGCGACATGGTCTGTCTGTGTGTGTGTGTGTGTGTGTGTGGGTGTGTGTTCAATTTTAAGCATGAAGGAATTGAGCTATGAGGTTGAAATTATATATTTAAGCTAAACACCCCCGGGACCGGAAAAATAAGGTTTTAATCAAAATCGGCCAAAGAGTACTAGTACTTTACTGATGTACTTTTTCAGTTTTTTTCGATTTTCTCAAAATTTGCTCCAACGATTTTTTTTAAAATTCAAAAATCAATTATTTTTTAGATGTTCTTTAAAATGTATATTCTCATTTTGCAATTGAAATCTTCTGAAGACCACTTTACTCTTGTATTTCATAGGGAAGATAGGAGAAATGGTTGCCATGGTAACAAAATATAAATATTTTCCCATACTTATAAATTTTACATCTGAATTCAAATGTTCCGTACTGTCGGGAACTAAATATATGTCGACACAAAAAATCTGGTGTGACAAGCACAGAACACAACTTTCGATTACCGAAGGTAAGAGAAAGTTGTGTGCTGTGCGCCAGTCACACCAGATTTTTGCAGAAGAAAACGCTGAAATAAATAATTATGACGAGAATTTTTATTATAACCAGACGACTGCATTGCAACAATTCAGTTTCGGTCTAAGAAGACCATCATCAGGCCTGCAAATTACAAAACATGTTTAACATCGTGAATATATATATATATATATATATATATGCAAAGATAAGTTTTCTCGGGTTAAATCTTGCATTCATCCGGTCACGGAAATCTTCCAGAACATATATATATAACATATAGAACAATATATATATTTAACATAGAACATATATATATACGGAGCGCCATAGCAGTAAGAAAAACCAAAACACAAATCACTTCGACCATCAACACGCAAACCGCCACCACACAACCCAACACATCTCAAAGACAAACACAAGCCTCGGAAACATCCGGCAATACATCGACTGGGGGAGTAGGCAGATTGAGGCCCCAAAGTCAACCTAAATTAAACACAGACAGGATCACACACACACACGCACCCAATCTCCTAACACATCCACTAACCAAACCAATAACACATCGACTTGGGGAGGCAGACTGAGGCCCCGTAGTCAACCTAAACCGAACACAAACGCAATTACACACACTCAACCTTCCTCCTGCTCTCAGAGACCAAACCAAGCCTCTGAGGCATCCAAATTGACCTGGGGACCAGCAAGACTGCGACCCCGTAAACAATCCACCCCAACAATTCCCCCCTAATTCCATACTCTTGAAAATGGCTCCAAAAGGAGAGCCGAAACGTCGAGTAAATCTCAACATCACACCCGAGAAAACCTATCTTTGCATATATATATATATATATAAATACATCAATATATACATCTTTTAATACCGAATAGAAAGAATAAAGTTATTGTATTAATTTTTAGTTTATATATAATCAACAGAAATACATTGTATTCTTGCATATGTCAGAATTTTAGAGAACCAGATTAAATTTATTTGCAGTACAGAATTTATCATTTTATTTATTGCTTTACCTAAACGGAATTTGTCTCTCTCTAAAGATATGTTTTCCAAGTTTTTGTCTTTTTAAAATATTGGCTTTTTTGATATATATATAACCTTTAGGATTTAGGTAAATCAATAAATAAATTTAATCTGTTTCCCTAAAATTCTGACATATACATAAATACAATCTCTTTCTGTTGAATATATAAACTAAAAATTAATATTTTAACTTTATTCTTTTAATCTTGTATATATTGATTTAATTATTTATATATATTCACGCTGTTAATCATGTTTTGTAATTCGCAGGCCTGATGATGGTCTTCTTAGACAGAAACTGAATTGTTAATTATAATAAAATTTTAAAAAATTATTTCTTTCTGCGTTTTCATCTGCAAAAATAATCCAGTTACCTCTATATTATTCCTTCCTCGGCAACAATCTCTGTATATAAAATTATTTCCTTGTAATGTCCTTCTTAATCTTTCCACTCTTTTGGGGGGTTCAAAAACGATAATAATAAAAAATCATTTAAATTTATATATATATATATGTATTGATCGATATTCAAACATATCGAAAATTGATTGTAGTTTTTTAAATAAATAAAAACGCTTATATACATATTCATATAATAATAATAATATTCACCGTTCATATTTTATTTTTGTGCAATTGGCTTTAAAAGGCCTGGAAAATAGTTTTGTAAATAAAAATTTAAAAAAAAAAAAAAAAATAAATAAAAAACTGTATTTGTGATATACATACATTATGTATACTTTGTATTACATGAAATTTCAATTTTTCTATTTATTATTAAATAACTCAAAATAAGAAAAGAAAAAAAAAAAAGTAGGGTTGATGTATCGACGCGAAATATCTGTGATGTTTATTAATTAAATAAGCATTTGACATTTAAAAGATCTAGCAATTTTAATTAAATTTATAGATATATTTTAACTGCCTTGTGTGCTAGTTAATATTATTATATTATGTTCAATGTAACAAATTTTTTACTATTAAATACAGAAAGAAATTGAAAAATAATATTTTTTTTTTTTTTTAATCTTTTATCTCGCGTGTCAAAATAATAATTTTATTTTCCGTCCAGAATCGCCGAGAGTTTTAATGTTCCCTGAACATCCTTTGCCTCCTGGAAGAAGAAAATGTTTAAACATAATTGAATTTAATTTAAAAGAAAGCAGCCAAGTTTTAAAACTAAAACCTTTTCTTTTTTTCCCTGTCCTAATTCTTTTCATTTTCTTTTAGCTCTATGTGTAGGTTCGGATTTTTCAGGAGGGGGGGGGTGTCAGAAGGGGGGGATGGAGGCCAAAAATGCCAATCATATTTAGTCAATTTTCATTCAAAATTATATTAATTTTTACAATTTTTTTTTTCACCCCATTTTTTACAATTATAGTATAATATATAGCTCCGGTTACCATACTTCCGGATTTTGTCCGGACAGTCAGTTGCTGAAATCATCTCTCTGTGTCTCTGGCTCTGACAGCATGTTTCAAGCTGCCACAGTTAAAATTGTGGCCTTCATGCCAACAAATAAAAAAAAGTTATTTCAAAATTCCCTAAACATAGGGTTACCAAAATTTGTATTCCACAAATCCTCTCTCGTTATAATGACAGTTAAATGAAATTATAAGTTAGCATTAAAAATAAAAGAAAATTGAAAATATGATTTAAAAAAAAAGTGCAGGAGGTGGATTTGAACTCGCGAAGTTTGGTTAAGTGAGAATGAAAAAAAATATAGATTGCTTCAGGACGAATTAGCCACCTGAGCCACGCTTTAATTAATTCTTTTATGCAAAAATAAGCCATTTAAAAGCATGAAATAAAAGATGTATTAAAAAAATTTTAATATTCCTCATATGACATATCATTTTTCATTACTTTTTATGCGAATTAATAATTTATAATAAAAATGTCAATAGTATGCCTAGTTTTCAAATAATTCAATGGGCAAACGTCAGATTGTTTATGCCTTAATGTAATTAAACCAAAAACTCTATCTAACATATGATGCATGTCATTAATTCTTGAATTTCCCATGATTCCAGAGAACTAAAGCCCTTTTAATTATATGATCTAATTTGGGAGTTATTGGCGATCAAAGTTAAGTCTATTTTCGACCTTGATGACATCAACACTCAATTCTATATATTATCGAAAAAGCTTATTTAGCATTGTCTGATTAAAACCAAATTTTTACCAGAGATTTATAATTAATAAATGAGTTTTTTTCTAAAGTTTCATTGAGATTGGTGAAGAAATAAATAAAATATTGACTATTTTGTAAATTGAGTTTTAGAATTCGGGATCCCGGATTGGTAAAGAGAGCGCTCTGTGAACCGGTTCTAGGCTTCCAACTGAGATCCCAAATTCTAAAACTAAATTTACAAAATAGTCAATATTTTATTTATTTCTTCACCAATCTCAATGAAACTTTAGAAAAAAACTCATTTTTTAATTATAAATCTCTGGTAAAAATTTGGTTTTAATCAGACAATGCTAAATAAGCTTTTTCGATAATATAGAATTTGGTGGTCAGGCCTTTAGGCCCGAGTTTGGCTTAAGTTTGATCGTCAATAACTCTAAAATTAGATCATATAATTAAAAGGGGTTTAGTTATTTGGAATCAGGGGAAATTTAAGAATTAATAACATGTGTCATATGTTATATAGAGTTTTTGGTTTAATTACATTAAGGCATTCAAAATGTGACATTTGTCCATTGAATAATTTGAAAACTATTCATGCAATTAAAATTTTGATTAAAAAATATTAATCTTCAATAAATGTAGTAAAAAATGATATATCATATGTACAAAATTAAAATTTTTTAATAAGCCTTTTATTTAACGTTTCTAATATGGTCTATTTTTCCCTAATTTAATAAAAACAAGGATAGCTGAATCGTTAAAGTGGTCAACACATTTTATTTTTTCCCATCCTCGCTTTACCAAACATTGCGAGTTCAAATCCACCTCGTGCATTTTTTTTCATTTTTATTATTATCAATTTCCCTTTATTTTTAATGCTAACCAGGGCCGCAGTCAGACTTGACGGGCCCCGGGGCTACTTACTAATACGGCCCCCCCCCCAAAAAAAAAAAAAAAAAAAACTTAAAGTTTTTTTTTTTACTATATAAAAGGCTATTTATTGTGCACTTCATGCCAACACATTTTTACACAGTTTTTGACACAACTTTTGAAATACGTTACTTAAAATATTTATTTAAATAAAGTTAATTAAAATTTTTTCAAAATTTCCTAAACAAAGAGTTAGAATAATTTATCGAAGCAGGATCCGGACAGAGGATTTCCGGGGGAATCTGGGGGTATGGAAAATTTTTTGAAAATTAGCCACTGAAATTGCGTTTTTAGCTATCCTGAGTCGTGAAAAAGATTGATTTGAGGTTAAAAGGCCCGGGCCCTCTGAGGAAAAAAATTTCAAGAAAATGATTTTTTTTAATTGAAATTTTAACCATGAAAATTATTTTTTATTAGAATTTTAAGGTAGGAGCGCAATGGGCCCGGGCCCCCTCGGAGGGCCCGGGCCCCGGGGATATAGCCCCCCTGCCCCCCCCCCCCTGTCTGCGGCCCTGATGCTAATTTATAATTTCATTCATCTGTGAGAGAAAGGATTTGTGACAAAATGAAAATCTGATCGTTTGAATTAATTACAAATTTTTTTATTTGGCTACGGCCACATAAAATGGGACTCTCACAATTTTAATTTTGTACTCCTCTCCACTTTATAAAATATAAAATTTTTGAGATGTTTATGGCGCTTCGAATTTCGTTTTCATTATTATAATAGTATTCTGTGAAATAATTGACCTTGAAATCTTGTATTTAATTTAGAAAATATAACATTTAAATATATAATATAAATATATATTGACTATATAACAAATGTAATTATTATTATATTCTTCATAGGATAGGTAAGGTTATTTTATACTTTATTTCAATAAATTTGTATTAAAGAATAAGATCTATGTATAACAGGAGAATAGAATAGTAGAGGAGGCGTTGGCGCCAAAAGTGACGTCATGTCAGTAGTAACACTCCTTTCTGTTTTTAATCTCCTGATACAACTCAAGCATTTATTTATCATCATTGTGTATTTATTTATAATATAAAAAAGTATATTGGCTAATCATGCTGATTTGTGCTACCATCTTGTGGAGATGTTTAGAATATTATAATTTTTAAATTCTCCACAAGATGGTAGCACAAATCAGCATGATTAGACAAGTCTCCCTAGTGAACAGATACAGGAGAAATTCATGCTGATTTGTGCTGCTACCTAGTGGAGACATTTAGAATTATGATTTTTAAAGTCTCCACAAGAGTGCAGCACAAATCAGTTAGTTGATTACTATTAATTTATTTATATTATCAAGAGTCGCGGGAGCGACTCGTCGCCGAGCATGTGAAAAGCAAAAGAAAGCAAAGAAACTCTTAATACTACCATTTAGTTGATATTCCAATAGATGCCAATGGCCCATTGCATTTAGATGGACGAGTCGTCCCTAGACTATATTATCAAGAATGATTTTAAATCCTTAATAAAAGATAGGGACGTGAAAAAATTTTTTTGAGAAACTTTTCTCTTTCTGGGCGAATATCTCAAAAAGTTTTTAAGATATCGGAGCCAAATTTTTTTTATATTAAACTAGAATAAATAAGGATTATTTTGAGCACAAATTCAAAAAAAAATTCCGGTGCCAAAAGAATGGCAGAGGCTCAAAGTTGAGATTTTGCCGATTTCGGAAGGTCAGAAGTTAGTCTCTTATTTTTCCTTTTTTTTCATTCTTTTCTTCAATTTTCAAATTTTTAGACAAAGCTACAGGTTTCCCTGCTGGACCGATTTGGATGAAATTTAAAATACAAATAGATACTATCAAAAACCCGATACCTTTGATATAAAATTTCATTTTGGATCAAAAGTGACTTTTTGAGAGGTATTCAAAATTTCAAATTTGTCCTATCTTTAACATGGCAAAAAGACAATTCTAACTATTTTGCTCCCTGATGACGTCATCTAGGAACATATATATTATTATTAGTAATTTTCATCCCTAATGGAACAAAAATTTTTTAGGATAGATCCATTCAGATAGAAATAGATTAACGTGATAAGAAGGAGTGCTACCAACATAACAAAAATAAAAAACCTAAAATTTTATAAAATTTGGTGAAATCCTATGTTTATCGTTTCGAATGAATACCAAACGAAGTATTTACATTCTACCAACATAACAAAAATAAAAAACCTAAAATTTTATAAAATTTGGTGAAATCCTATGTTTATCGTTTCGAATGAATACCAAACGAAGTATTTACATTCTACCAACATAACAAAAATAAAAAACCTAAAATTTTATAAAATTTGGTGAAATCCTATGTTTATCGTTTCGAATGAATACCAAACGAAGTATTTACAATCTACCAACATAACAAAAATAAAAAACCTAAAATTTTATAAAATTTGGTAAAATCCTATGTTTATCGTTTCGAATGGATACCAAACGATGTATTTACAATCTACCAACATAACAAAAATAAAAAACCTAAAATTTTATAAAATTTGGTAAAATCCTATGTTTATCGTTTCGAATGGATACCAAACGATGTATTTACATTCTATCAACATAACAAAAATAAAAAACCTAAAATTTTATAAAATTTGGTAAAATTCTATGTTTATCGTTTCGAATGGATACCAAACGATGTATTTACATTCTACCAACATAACAAAAATAAAAAACCTAAAATTTTATAAAATTTGGTAAAATCCTATGTTTATCGTTTCGAATGGATACCAAACGATGTATTTACATTCTACCAACATAACAAAAATAAAAAACCTAAAATTTTATAAAATTTGGTGAAATCCTATGTTTATCGTTTCGAATGGATACCAAACGATGTATTTATTTTTTACTGTTTGGAATGCATATTAAAAGATCTATTCATGGGATAACTTAATATTTAATAAACAAAAATTAATAAATAATATTTTCATGTAATATTTCACAAAAAGAAGTGAAATCTCAGCCAAAAACATCGGAGATGCAAAAAGGGGCGCCTCGCATTATTTTTGCCTAGCGTCGAGGTGAAATCAAAAAAATGCGCCTCGCTTTTCTGATTTATATAAAAGCGAGGATATATGAAACAAATAAAATTCTGTAGGGGTTTTATTTAAGTGAAAATATTTCCTAGCTTTTATATAAATCAGAAAAGCGAGGCGCATTTTTTTGATTTCACCTCGACGCTAGGCAAAAATAATGCGAGGCGCCCCTTTTTGCATCTCCGATGTTTTTGGCTGAGATAAATAATATACATACAATTCCAATGACCCGGAGTTCAAAATCAGAGAGAAGTATCACTTATTTTGGCGCCAAGATACTCCTCTACTATTCTATTCTCCTGTTATTAAGGACCATTTTATAACACAAATTTATTGAATTTTGAAGAAAAAATATAAAAATATAAATAATAATATAATTTAATACATTAAAAAAATTATATATTTTCTAAATTGGATTAAAATAATTTATTATTTAGTAGAAAGAGAGAAAAGATAATGAGAGAGACAGTCTGATTTCAACTAATGGGTAACGTCGTCCATTTTCTCAGAAACGATTAAAGAAATAAAAATATTTTTTTTTATTATATTCATCAAATAAAAAAAAAAAAAGAAATTATTTTAATAATGGAAAAATATTTTAATTAAACTTTTTGATTAATTAAAGAGGTGGAATTTATTTTTTTCTTCGTGAGATGGGTTATAAAGATATATATATATATTTTTAATTTATATTTTAAAAGACTTGCCGGCATGTGACAGACAGTTCAACACTCCGCGGGTCACCTATCCATGGTTAAGCAGTCCTTGGCTTTGCTTAACCAAATGTTCTCAATATTTTTTTTGACTGATATGCCTATCTTTTTTATAATAATTGAAAACTTAAAATAGTGAGAAATTCCATGATTGTAAAATAATTAAAACATTTAATCTTTTTATATCTGTATCTATATTTGTATAATTATCTCATCATCTATCAAGATATATATATCTTTTTTCCCGACAAATTTTACAATTCTATAAGAAAGAGTATAAATTAGCTTTAAAAATAAAAGGAAATTGATAATAATAAAAATGAAAAAAAAGTGCACGAGGTGGATTTGAACTCGCAATGTTTGGTAAAGCGAGGATGGAAAAAATAAAATGCGTTGACCACTTTAACGATTCAGCTATCCTTGATTTTATTAAATTAGGGAAAAATAGACCATTAGAAGAAACAGTAAATAAAAGACTTATTAAAAAAATTTTAATTTTGTACATATGATATATCATTTTTTACTACATTTATTGAAGATTAATATTTTTTAATCAAAATTTTAATTGCATGAATAGTTTTCAAATTATTCAATGGACAAACGTCACATTTTGAATGCCTTAATGTAATTAAACCAAAAACTCTATATAACATATGACACATGTTATTAATTCTTAAATTTCTCCAGATTCCAAATAACTAAACCCCTTTTAATTATATGATCTAATTTTAGAGTTATTGACGATCAAACTTAAGCCAAACTCGGGCCTAAAGGCCTGACCACCCAATTCTATATTATCGAAAAAAGCTTATTTAGCATTGTCTGATTAAAACCAAATTTTTACCAGAGATTTATAATTAAAAAATGAGTTTTTTTCTAAAGTTTCATTGAGATTGGTAAAGAAATAAATAAAATATTGACTATTTTGTAAATTGAGTTTTAGAATTTGGATCTCAGATTGAAGCCTAGAGCCGGTTCACAGAGCGCTCTCTTTACCCATCCGGGATCCCGAATTCTAAAACTCAATTTACAAAATAGTCAATATTTTATTTATTTCTTTACCAATCTCAATGAAACTTTAGAAAAAAACTCATTTTTTAATTATAAATCTCTGGTAAAAATTTGGTTTTAATCAGACAATGCTAAATAAGCTTTTTCGATAATATAGAAAATTGAGTGTTCATGTCATTAAGGTCGAAAATAAACTTAACTTTGATCGCCAATAACTCCCAAATTAGATCATATAATTAAAAGGGCTTTAGTTCTCTGAAATCAGGGGGAATTCAAGAATTAATAACATGTATCATATGTTAGATAGAGTTTTTTGTTTAATTACATTAAGGCATAAACAATCTGACGTTTGACCATTGAATTATTTGAAAACTATGCATTTTATAGAAATTTTGAATATAAATTATTAATCCTCATAAAAAATAAAGAAAAATGATATATCATATGTGGAATATTAAAATTTTTTTAATACTTCTTTTATTTCATGCTTCTCATATGGCTTATTTTTCCTTAAAATAATTAAATAAAGCGTGGCTCAGGTGGCTAATTCGTCCTCAAGCTATCTATATTTTTTTCCATTCTCCCGTAACTAAACTTCGCGAGTTCAAATCCACCCCCTGCACTTTTTTTTTTTATTTTTGTAAAATAAATTTCCGCTTCCCCCTCCCTCCAAGTTGTGAGCTGCTCGAGGTTTTTATTTACCACCAACATAATCAGTGAGGCCCTTCGGGAGAGGGGGGCTGATATAATCGTCGGAGGCCATTTCCCCTCTCCCCCGTAGCGTCTCACTGATTAAAATGTTGGTAAATAAAAACCTCGTGTAGCTCACAACTAGGTCGGTCCCCAGTGTTTTCCGCCCTTAGCCCAGTTGCCGCGGCGGGCGCCTGTTTTGCCACGCCCTCGTTACGGCCCTGTATATATATATATATAGCTGAGGGTGAAATTTTAGCAAATCATTTTATTCTCGCACTACCCTCTCAATCGCTCAATCCTTGTGGGTATATGTCAATTGACATTTGGGGACTGTGTCCCAAGGATGATCAGAGTAATTCCCCTGGCCAAAGGATCCCCTCTGACTCACGGTTCCTAGACTAGATAGTAGGTTTCACTAGCTGGCTATCTATGTCCTCGAGCACAGCCTGAACGCTTTCTCGTCCCTTGGTAGTGAGTTGGCACGCTTTTATTTTATCTGACTCCCATTCCCGGGGCTTGATTTGTTTTGGTGCGTATCAGCCTTGCTGTAAAAGGTCTCGAGTCCCTGGGGCCAAGATTGGGTCCACTCTCGGGCTCCACAAAAGTCAGGCTTGAATTTATAAACATTTAATTATATATAAATTCTTTAATCAAGGAAGGGTTGCAGAAGCAGTGACCGGCATCCAAATTTTTTTATTGGGCCGACGTTTCGGTCTCGAGATTTATATTTAGACAAATCAAAGATAAAATTCTAAATATCCCGGTTTGGTTTTTTTATTTTTATTTTTTTTTAGAAATAAAATAAAATTTTGAATATTTATAAAATATATTTTAATTTGTAGTTGGATAAATGTAAGGAGTTGATGTAGTTAAAATATATTTATTTATTATAAATAAAGTATTCATATGTTGGCATCACTGGCCTGCTTTTGTTTTTCCAAATGATGACTTATAATTATGCAAACTCTTTAATTATTTTTATAATCTAATTTTTTCATGTTTTTTTATATACAAATAGAGAATGTATTTAATTAAATCCAATAATGGTTTAATATTTATTTAATTTGAATTTCTGCCGATATGCATTTTTGCAAATGATTGAATTTGAAAGGGTAAAAAAAAAACATGAAAGTCTCTTAACCTCTTCTAAATGTTATTTACTTTAACATTAAAAAAATAATATAATATTAAATTAATCATGCCGATTATAAAAGTGCAAAAGTTGTATCAATTATGTTTGCAAAATATCGTTTCCAATTCGAATTTTTGGTTAAATGTCAAAGCATTCCAAGAAAAAAAAGGCTGCTCGGCAAGCCCCTTCGATGCCCTCCGTAAGTTTTGCTTATTTTATCTATAAATATGCACCAAATTAAATAATAATTGGTTAAAAATTATATAAAGGGAAGAGTCAATTCACTGAAAACTTGAAAAGGAATTCTGTCATTTTGACAAAAATTGATTACATATAATAATAATAGTTTTCGAAATAGCTCTACATTAAGTTATGTAGTTAATTGTTACCGGCATTTATATTACTTACACCCTGGTAATTAACTTTGTTCAAACATTTTTTTTACAGAAATAATTATATATTTTTTTTAGACATATTTAGCTTCTGTCAGTTCTGCTCTTTTAACTGGATAAAATTTCCGTCCGTCTAATTCTTGTCATTTCACTGAAATAATCAGTTGCAATTCTTTTTTAACCCATCTATCTTTGACATTTTTATCATGTATTAAAACATATATATATATATATGTTTAAATTTATTTGTAGCTGCTGCTTTGGAACAGGATTTAATCAACGCATTTCAAGTGATCTATGATCCATCCTGGCGATTGGAAAATGATCAAGTTACTCTACGGATGTTTATTACTCGGAAGATTTCAAAACTCACGATTACAGAAAATATGGATAAAGAAACACTTGCACATATTAGAGCTACCTGCCGTGTGAGTTATGAAAATCAATTTTCTTTAGAGATACACGGGAAATTCCATGGCCATGGAGCATCAAATGAAAATATGAAAATGGAATTATTAGGATAGATCTTTCACTCCAAGACAGAATATTTATATTTATTAAATCAAAGGGCCGAAAAAAATAACTTCTTCTGGAGTTGAACCACAAAAAATATTAATTATAAATTCCTTTCTTGGTTTGAAAGATCATCTTTATGCACTTTCTTAATGAATTCATTCTAAAACTCAATTTCTTGTCATATAGGCTTCATATTCATTTAATTTTTGAATATTAAAAATTATATATGTACAGTGAACGCCAAAATTCAGTCCCACTCTTGGAACTTTCGCGACATGGTCTGTCTGTGGGTGTGTGTCTGTTTATGAACAAAATATCTCAAGAACGAAAAGAGCTAGAAGGTTGAAATTTTATATTTACGAAAGGTACATCCCTGGGACGTGACACGAAGCTTTTGAATAAAATCGGCCAAAGAGTACTTGTACTTTACTGATCTAATTTTTCAGTTTTTTTCTAATTTCTCAAAACTCGCTCCAACGAATTTGTTTAAAATTCAAAAATCAATTATTTTTTAGATGCTCTTTAAAATTTATATTCTCATTTTGCTATTGAAATCATCTGAAGACCACTTTACTCTTGCATAAAATACTTCATAGGAAAGATAGGAGAAATGGTTGCCATGGTAACAAAATATAAATATTTTCCCATTCTTATAAATTTTACATCTTGAAATTCGAATGTACCTTACTGTCGGAAACTAATCATATGACACACAAAAAATCTGGTGTGACAAGCACAGTACACAACTTTCGATTACCGAAGGTAAGAGAAAGTTGTGTGCTATGCGACCAGTCACACCAGATTTTTTAGTTTATTTATATTTTGACAAAAGGATTAATACATCTTGATATAATTAATAGGGGGCAAAAAAATTTAAAATTTTAATTAATTAAAATGAAATATTCTCAATAATGAATCAAAAATCTTCATATTTATTACTGGTCTTAAAGTTTTTTCTATCACGGCATAAATAATCACAAGTAGAAAATGCATGTGTGGGACTTAATATTGTCCCTCACTGTACTTTAGAATTTTAAGTGAGAAAAAAAGGTTGTGCAAGTCCTGATCTGTCTGCTCTAGTTCTAATGCCATTTCATTTTTGTTTTAGAATTTGAAGCATTTGGAATTGAAAAACATTGGCGATGCTATGCCCTATCTAAAAGCAATTGGACCTGCCTTGGCAAGTGTTCTATTTTTACATTTTGAGCCCATAGTTTATGTCAACTCTGCTTCAATTAAATATATAAGAACACATTGTCAAAATTTAAGGTAAATATGTATTTTTTATATTACTTGAAAAAATTATCGCTGCACGAAAATAATACCGATACACCGGATTTGAAGGGAGACTCTCCATTGCAAATATCTTGACCGGCATGACATCCCTCTTGGTCATCTTCAATGCGTTCGTCTGTTTGAGTCCCTGAAGGAAGAAAAATTAATTTTGACACGGGCCCTCCCCATGACCAGACATGATATTTGCAAAATATCAATGAAATGTTCCGAAAGCTGCGATTTTTTACTAAAATGTGTAATAATTACGTATTATTTGATTGAAGACGAAATAAAACAAGACTTCTTTCGGCCCGAATTATTTATTTGTCCTCTGTCGACGTTTCGGGCCGATAGAAGTCTTGTTTTATTTCGTCTTCTATCTGTATTACGGCCTTCCCCCACATTGTCTTCACTATATTTGATGCAAATTACTTGTAAAATGTATCATGTTTATTTATAATACTTATTGTTTTATTGGATTTTATATCAATTTTTTATCTTTCACTCTATATATGTTAATATATATAGAGAGAGAAAGTATTATGATCATGTCAAAAATTCGATGTCGAGATTTTGATGGATATATGTTTTGAGGTCCCCTGGGTCCAAAAAAGTGGGTCCCGCAAATTGGTCTGTGTGTGTGTGTGTATGTGTGTCCTGTGTGTGGACAGATTTTTAGCATGAAGGAGTTGAGCTAGCGGATTGAAATTTTATATTTAACTTAGGTACCTTTGAAGAATCTCAAATAAGCTTTTGAACAAAATCGGCCAAAAAGTACTAGTACTTTACTGATGTACTTTTTCAGTTTTTTTTCGATTTTCTCAAAATTCTCTCCTAAGGATTTTTTTTAAAAAATTCATAAATGAACTATTTTTTAGATGCTCTTTAAAATGTATATTCTCATTTTGCCGTTGAAATCTTCTTGAAGACCACTTTACTCTTTGTTCTCCATAGGAAAGATAGAAATGGTTGCCATGGTAACGGAATTTAAATCTTTTTCTTTTTATTAGATTTAAAATCAATTATTATTTAAATTCCCATTTATTTTAATTTATTTGTGTCTTTTAATTGTTTCCTAAAGAAAACATATATGTCTCTCTCTCCCACTTGCA
>JAKCPI010000677.1:0-42500 GCA_023213315.1 Euborellia annulipes
CGTGCTCTAAACGTGTTCACTTAACTACGGTCTCCCACTTGAAGAGCTGGAATCCCCATTTGAACCTGCTAGCCCGCTCTGGAAACTGCTCTCGTTCAAACCCAAGTCCACCCTGTCCCTGTAGTTGAACCCTGCGGGGTTGCTTTAGTCACTCAATTGCCCAAAGTCGATGGTAGTCATACCCCGTCAGTCCAATGCCGTCCATTCATTGACTGCACTCAGCTACTCAAAATTCCGTCAATTGATGCAGGCCCGCCGCTCAGTGTCCCGCAAGCCTGTACTATATGTAAAATTTCCACCATGAAAGACATCTTTTCAACCTATTCGTATCGAAGCATTGCCTCTGAAAATGTTTTAAGGCAGCCTGCCATCGCTATCTTTCGACGCGATTGCTATATCACCGAATCTTTTGTTTCTTCTAAAAATGAACTTATTTCGTCTGTAAATGTCTTCTCGAAGTCGTTTCCACTTTTGTGCCTGTTCACCGAGACACCCTCTAGTAAAATTAATAATATTGAGTCTGGTGTGAACTATGCTTACGACAATGAACCGTCCGAAGCTCAATTCGTCCCATCCAGTCCAGTCATCTCTCCTAAGTTTGGTGAAAATAGATTAAATTTTATTTTTTGTCTGGTAAGAAGCCATCCATCTGTCCAGGCGCTCAATAGATTATTTTATAAACATCGAGTGCGTTTTAAAGTGGTACACCCTTAGCAGCATCTACATGGAACCGCCCTCTGATGTGACCTTTTAATCCCGGCCTTGACCTTCTCTAATGGACTTGCTAGTAGACATTGTCGCTTGTTTACATTTTTGTGGGTAGCCTCTCGAATTGCTTAGGAAAATGTTGAATAATTTTTGAAATGAATTGACACGCGCCCCATACACATGCTCCTTTTGTTAAATGAAATTCGTTCAAGGAAATGGAAGAAATGTTGCTCCGGTATGTTAATTATTGAAAAAAAAAATTTTATGGATAAAACAATTAATTAATAAATGAAATTTTTCTTAAAAAAAGGTAGAAGTCGGTATGGATTGCAAGTTGAAATGTAGCTTGGAGTTGTTTATGCTGAGTAAAGTCTTGTATGAAAATGAAGGAAAACTGAAGATGCTTGTTTAAATAGACGTTAGGTGTCGTAAAGATTTTTTTAGTGATTTGTAAGGAAAGGTTAAATTTTTGATTAGTAATCCAGTCTAGAATGGAAATCGAATAGATATGTATGATAAAGAAAGTTAAAAAGTTGGCAAAAATAATATATAAGGTATATAAGAAAATGTGAATTGTTGTAAGAATGAATTTTAGGCATCGAATTAGATTGAAGAAGCTAAATATGCATGGGAAAATTGAAGTTATGTATGAAAAATATTTTAGGAGTTAGATAATGAAAGGTTTAATTTTGATGATCAATTGTGTCTTGAAGGAAATACACGAGAAGTAATGAAAGGTTGAATTTGGTTGTAGATATTGCATTGAAATCGAAAAGTAGTGTTTGTGAAAATAGATGTTAGTTTTTTTGAAAAGATTAGTGAAGTACAAGTTTGAATTTGGTTACGTTAAATGATCGCTTGAATTAATGTTCAACAGATGGGTTGGTGTAGGAGTGTTTTGTGCGAATTATTCATAATCAAAATCAATTAATAGTTAGATCAGCAAGGAAGAATATAGAGTAATATATTGATGTGCCGTTGTGTTGTTTTTTTGTATATAGTAAGTTAGGAAGATGTCTTAATTCTTATTTCAAAGGTGTGTGCGGTTGTCAACAGGGGTTCGTTTCTTGAAAATAATGTCTTCAAAATCATGAATAATAATAAAAGCAAATAAAATGAGAAAGGATGCCAAAAATAATTAAAAATAATGATTATAAACAATTGAAAAGCGAAAATCTTTCCCCCCATAAGCCCCTTGTGAAGTGAAGTGAAAGTGTTTAATTTTAAGTAAAGCCCAAGAGGCAAGTGTATTCAAATATTTTTTTTAAGTTATGCGCTAAGCCGTAATTTTTAGCGAAAGATTAATGTTAGATGAGCCATTTTTATTGAGAAAAAAATTAAGTGTTAAATAAATGTTATTGTTAGTGGTAATTAAGAAGTCATGTGCGTTAAAAAAAAAAAAATGATGTATAGTATTATTATGATTAGGCTAGAAGCCAAGTTAAGGTCCTAAAAGGCACCATTCTTAGAAAAAATAAAATAAAACTTATGCCGATGTATTCATGCCAATCTAAGATAGCGAATACCCACCCAAAATTTTAATAATTCCAAAATAAGTAGATAAGTATATAAGTGATTCAGATTAAAATGAAGCTACATATTCGTTCATTTGTCCATTTTTGTAATGTTTTTTTTTATGAGTTGGGATAATTGTGTATAGCCAATTATGTCTTAAGGGAATTAAATTATTGATTGAAGTGAATATTAAAATTAGTAAAACGTTGTGATTCACGAGCCCTCTATTTTCGAAGGTGGCAGATTCGCATTTGAATAAGAAAATAAACGGCCAAAGTGCCAAACTTTAAATAATTAAAAAATGAGCGTGGCTCACGGGTCAAAGAACCCACAATTTGTGTCTGAGGATCAGGAAAGTTACCTCACAAATAGGAACTTGTCCGAGAATGATTCCAGCACCCTTATTAATTTGCATTGTGTTAGGCCACAAGGATGGACCTTAACACAATGTCTTTCTTTTCTTCGTGGATAAAGGTGGAAATGACGAATCTAGCCTCCCGCTCAATTGTGAGTGTGCAGACGGAACCGACGTCTAATTGAGATAGGACCGACATTTCGGTAGTTTATTCTGTTTTCGTATAAGTGGTAAAGCCAGTTTATTGTTTGTAAAGTATGTAGTCAGATGTTGGGCAAATGCCGATTATGCATAGCCAAGAAAGTATTCTACATTTTTTTATAAAGGGTCAAAAACTTAGGTTTAATTAAATGCACTCGGCTTAAGTTTTCTTAGTTTTGGTATTGTTCTCACCAGAGATTATTATATAAAAAAAAAAAAAAAAAAAAAATTTTTATTGTAAAAAAAAATTTTTTTTTACTTTCTCGTCGGGGATATAATGGTCAAAGCCCTATGAGCTCGTTTCCTGGCCAATCCCTTCCTCTATTGACTCTGGACCTAAATATCTTAAATTTTTATTATTATGAAATTATTTAATTTTAATTTAATTTTTTATATAAATAAGTCTAATTGATTTAAAATTATTTAATCAGATCAACAATCCCAATTAGGGGATAATTAGCTTTAATTTCAATTTATTGTTAAACTATTAATATTATTATTAGTAATTAATTTTATATAAATAAATAATTTTAATTGGCTACCAGCCTTCAAGGCAGGCACATCGCCTCCCCAAATAGGCCCTGTTTTCATATATTTATATAAAAGTTTATTATGAGGCTATGCCTCCCCAAGCACCCTAATAGTGAGGTGACTCTCCTCAACCCTCTCCCTGGACCATTATCCAGAGGAGGAGGCTATGCATCACAAATGAATCCTGGTGGCTCCCAATTCGACTACCAGTGGCCATGGGCCCTTGAAAAGAGCCAGTACGAGTTCTTCCTGGACCAACTGGAGGCTGCGACTCCAATCAACCATCATCAACTACAGATGAGTCAATTCTTATGTTTTCCCCCTTCCCCTTAATTAACGTAATTAAACTTGCATATAACTTGCATAACATAAACTATAAACTTTCTAAATATAATTTATTAAACAATTATTTGGATTATTATAATATAAAATTATATAATACATTTAAATTATTATAACAATTTATAAAATAAGAAATATGGCTTTTGTGTCTCAATGAAGCGAAGCTAGATACTCGATTACACCCCACCTTACCGGCGTTGTTGCGAAGCCAACGACCGGTAAATTAATTTAATTACATTGTAATTAAACCCCAAATTAAATTAATGTTATAAAAATATGAAATAAAAATAAAATTTTGTTAAACTAATTTTGTCTACCTTTATTGATGTTTCCAATGATAAGTGCCTTAGCACGTTATAGTGTTCTAACGACTTTTCGAGACGCGCACCTTAATAAGTTCTAAAAGAACTTCGATAATTTCGTTAACCATTAAGAAAAATTTGAAATCCAAAAATTATATCTAAAAAAGTATCACACTTTATTTTTTTGTTCATTAAGTAGAAGTTGTAGGTGCTAAAATTATTCGAATTTTATTTGCTGATTGATAACATTAACAAGGGGAGTGCATAGCCTTGACACCGATTTGAACGAAAATTTTTTTATGTGTAGTACTTGATGAAAAACGAATTCTGCTAAAGCCAGAGAACGCGCTTCTCAACGGTTCGTCTAAAAAAAAAAATTAAAGATTTTGCCTGCTAAAGCTGCTTACTACACACTAGCGTTAAAATTCGCGATGGCTAAATCGGAGGGCGCATTCTTTGTAAACAAAAAATCCCGGTTCGAATCTCTTCTTGTGCAACTATTTTTTTTTTTTTTTTTGTGTAATTTATTTATTTATTTTTTTTGTTTCAGAATATTTTTTAATATTAATAAATAAATAAAAGCCTTTTAATTAATGGCATTTAATTTTCAACATGTTCCATATATTTAAAGAAAATTCGAATGCTTTCTGTCAAAAATATAATATAAGGAAATATTTAATATTATACTAGAAATATATTACTATTAATTGGACACATAAAAAAATATTGTCGTAACATGTTCAAAGTTCGGAAAATGAACGACCCAACTGTTTAAAACATAAATATTATTATAAATTTATTTATGTGTCCAATTAATAGTAATATATTTCTAGTATAGGCCTAATATTAAATATTTCCTTATATTATATTTTTTGACAGAAAGCATTTGAATTTTCTTTAAATATATGGAACATGTTGAAAATTAAATGCCAATAATTAAAAAAAACTTTTTATTTATTTATTAATATTAAAAAATATTCTGAAACAAAAAAAAAAAATAAATTACACAAAAAAAAAATAGTTGCACAAGAAGAGATTCGAACTCGGGATTTTTGTTTACAAAGAATGCGCCCTACCGATCTAGCCATCGCGACATTTGTAAATGTTATTGTTAGTAACGGCTAAGGCATGCAGGCAAAATCTTTAACATTTTTTTTTAGACGAACCGTTGAGAAGCGCGTTCTCTGGCTTTAACAGAATTCGTTTTTCATCAAGTACTACACATAAAAAAATTTTCGTCCAAATCGGTGTTATCAAGGCTATGCACTCCCTTGTAAGATCGATAATTTCGTTAGCCATTAAGAAACGAATTTGAAATCCAAAAATTATATCTAAAAAAGTATCCCACTTTTTTTTTTTGTTCATTAAGTAGAAGTTGTAGGTGCTAAAATTATTCGAATTTTATTTGCTGATTGATAACATTAAGATAGATTGAAATAATATCCCAAAAAAAAATCTCTATTTAGAACATTTCTAATGAATTTGATTCATTAAAGAAATTGCATCTAAAAATTCCTTATAATAGCTAATTTATTTGATGTACAAATTCAGAGGCTTGTCATGAGTACATTCTACGGAACGTAAAGCTTCACTTCTTAAAATATTAACACTCTTAACAATACACCAAAAACTTCTTTATTTATTCTAAAATTTATCGAGCGTCGAAATACCTTCCCTCTCTCTCTTTAAATACGACCCTCTTATTGGTTGTATAAATATTTGACTCTCAACTTATCTATTATATTTTATCATGTTTCCAGACAAATACTTCAGGAGAAAAAAAAAAGAATAAGCAAAGATAAAAAAAAAAAATGAAAAACAATTTTATACTTCCTCATTTTTAATTATAAACTAAAAGATATTTTAAGATCTATGATGTATTCTTTGGTAAATATTTGCATACTTTTCTTTAAATTTCAAAAAAAAAAAAAAATAAATAATAATAATAATAATAAAATAAAACACAGTATTCTCTTCTCAGACTAGAAGTTTCACTTATCTTCTCAGACTAGAGAAGTGAAACTTCACATTCACGATAAGAAAATCTATTTAATAGATTAGAGGTTCTCAAAGCATGGTACGCAAAGTATTTACTTACGTAAGCAGATTGTTGTTATTCGTATTTTGTTTATAACAATACACACCTATAGATAAGAAAAAGTAAAATTATTAATAATATAAAAATTTTTTCACTTATTAGCGAGAGCCATTTAAAATGAGCTGACAGGGCAGACAACATCGGTATATTTGCCAAGGGATTTCGCTTGTTTGCCCTTTTTTTCGCCAACACTGGGAGAGGAAAATTTCTAATTTAATAAAAAAAAAAAAAAAAATATGCATGAAGCATTTTTAACAGGAAACGTGCTTATGAAAAAAAAAAGTTTCTTTCATTATAATATTTTCGTTTGAAAATGACCATTTGTTCAACTTGGAATAAATTTTTTTTTTTAATACTAAAAAAACTCATCATATTAAAAAAAAAAAAGCGAAAACTTGATATCTAGATGGCGCTTTAGAGGATATAATTGTATATTTTTTTTATATTCAGGGATTAAAATTTTATTAAAAAAAACTGTGTAATGTTTATTCATTCATAATACGTATAATTTAGGGATTTTTTTTATTTTAACTCTAAAATAGATTTTGAAATTGTTATTTTCTATTAAAAAAAATTAAATAAACTTAAAATGAATAATAATTTTGTGACATTTGTAATTACTAATTAGAAAGATTCATTTCATCCAGTATTACAAAAAATTATTGTAGTTTATTATATACAGTAATTAATATAGGAGGATGACGATGTTTTTAATGACAAAGGCAGCTACTATTTTTTTATTATTAACATTTTAAATTACCCTGGTAGGAATGCACAATTGGGCCAAGCCTCGGACCAGGCTTGGACCAATCGTGCCGAGCATTGGGCGAGGTTTGGGGCAAGCCTTGGCTAACCATTGGGCGAGGCTTGGTCCAAGCCTTGGAATGATAACAATGTACCCAGCCTTGGGAATCAAAAAAACCAAGGTTGGCCCAAGCCTTGGAAACCAAAAAATGGATGGTCGATCCAAGCCTCGAGGAAAAAAAAGTTGTTTCTCGAGAGATTTGAACTCGGGCTTTTTGGTTTTGTTTGTCATTTGTCAATGCCTTTACGCTCTCGTACACAGTTGTTATATTGATATGACTCTTTTTTAAGCTATTTGATTTGCCTTTTATTTTAGCTAAATAAACTTTATCAAACAATCATCAGATTTAAAATATATTTTACTGTTTTTTTCAATTAATAGTACTTGATTTAATTTAATTTTTTTTTTTTTTTAATTATATGATGGGTCAATTAATCATTAGGCCAAGCCTCGGACCAGGCTTGGCCCAATGGTCACTACCCAAGGCTCGGTTTAATAATTTAATATCATTGGGCCAAGCCTCGGACCAGGCTTGGCCCAATGGTCACTACTCAAGGCTTGGCAAATGACAACTGGCCCAAGGTTCGGCCAATTGTCAGCATTGGCAATTCCTACCAGGGTTACTACCGTTTCAATTCAGAGTTCCGGCAATCTTCAGGGTTATAAATATGCAGTATTTACTTCTCTCAATGAAAAACAGATTCCAGGTTAAGCAGGACCTCAATTTAATAAGATCCGTAGGCCTATATGTTTTTTGAAAGAATTATCAGCCATCAATAAGGTGCGCGTCTCGAAAAACCGTTAAAAGACCATTCACTACCGAGTTACTCGAAGCTCCAAGAGATGGCGTTAGTTTTTCCCATAGGAATACAAGGGATTTATTCCATTTCATTTTAAAGATTCCAGCTAATTAATTAAGGGTAGAAAATTAATTATTTTTTAACACAATGATTACTAATTTAATTATCTATAAGATATAGAGCGAATTTTTTAAAAATATCTTTTATTTAATACGATTAATCTAAAAAAAAAAATTTATTTTTTTGAAAATCAAAAAAAAGGGCATCTATAAGTTGTAGATATTTTAAATAGCTTTAATTTTAAAAAAATTTGAGGTCGATAGCTTCAAAATTGTGGCCGCTGGAAACCCCCAAAATTAGCACCCCGAGACGCCCACCTTAAATCATTGTTTATATTTGGTTCCATTTATAGGGAGTGTAATATGTTTATTTAAATTATTATACTGATGGCACCCCAGAGACATGGTCCATCTATCTGCTTCAATGCAATGATGCAACTTTTTTGTTGTTTGATAAGAATCACAATCTATCTGATGGAAATGTCTGTCTAATGGAGTCGCCTGTTAGTTAGGCAACCCGAAGTGTTTCCGAGCTGACAGTTTAAAACGTTACGCACGACGGTTTAAGCCTTGCGTGTTTCGTCCTCGTTTTACGCACCTACATTTTTTTAAGAAATCAAATTTTCTACATCTATATTTATACTATAATATAAAAGACAAATTCGGTCTCTCCTTTTGTAAAGCAAAGACCCCGAATCTACTGGACCGATTTTCGTGGAGGTTTTTTTTAATGAATAGAGAAATATAAAAAAATACATAACAAAAAATCTGGTGTGACTGGTCGCACAGCAAACAACTTTCTCTTATCTTTGGTAAAAGAAAGTTGTGTACTGTGCTTGTCACACCAGATTTTTTTGTGTCGAAATATATTTAGTTTCCTCCAAGTAAAGTGTGCTTCAAACAATTTTCAGGGCAAAATGAGAATACATTTTAAAGAACAAATAAACAAATCCCCAAAGAGATTCTATGTTTAGATTATTAATTATGAACTTTTTTTTCCATAAGCCGTTAAACACATAAAAGATATTTTCAAAATTTTGTTTTTGGCCTTAATCAATTTGGGCACCGATGAGATTAAATGCCATTTAATTCTAGATTAATTAAAGAGCATGTAAAAAATAATGAAATTTTTGAATTTTAGTCAAAATCGTTAGATTGAATTTTGAGAAATCGAAAAAAACTGAAAAAGTACATCCGTAAAATACTAATACTATTTGGTCGATTTGGATTAAAAGCTTATTTTCACGCCCTAGAGGGGTGCCTAACTTGTATATTCATCAAAATCTCGACATCGAATTTTTGACATGAATCCAATATTTTCCCTCTATATATACTGTATGTATATTAACATATATATATAAAATTTCTCCGTTATCTCTTTTATAAGAACACAGGCTTCTACACTTATTTGGACCCTTATGCCGAACTTTTAGATCTTTTCGAGATGGAATCTTTGGAAGATAGGACACAGATTGGTCTCAAATTTATTTTTAAGCTGCTTAGTGACCAAGTAGACTCTTCAGAGCTTTTGGAAAAAATAGGTCTATCCGTACATGTGCATTATGGCAGAAAAAAATATCTTTTCTACCAGGAGTATGTGCGGACTCTTTATAGAGAAAGATCACCTATTTTTAGAAATATTAGGGAGGCCAATCAATTGATGATTGATATGGTTGGAATAACCCCTAATGAATTTGAAAGGCAATTGGGCTCCCTTTAGTTGTTTCTGACTGCTTTTTTGATGCTACTTTATAGTATTAATAAATGTACATTTATAAGTTATAAAGTATTGTAGATTTCTTTTGTTTCCACTTTTTTTTTCTCTTATTCTACTACTTCCATTAATTATCAAAATTTTGATTGGAATTTGTTCTGTAATTTTGACCTGACCAAATAAATAAATATACATATAGGTAAGAGAAAGTAAAAAAAAAGAAAAGCGAAAATTGATATAAAAAAATAAATAAATAAATAGCCTCTATACGTATATGTCTTTTCAAGTTTTATGAATTTCTCTGATAGCAATATTAAATATAAGAATAATAATGAAATGCTCAAAGATGACTTTGACAAACGCTTTTATTTTTTTTTTTTTAATCTCTGATTTTTATTTCTATTGATATGTTTTTGTTATCTGCCTCTTTTTGAAAAAAAAGAAATATATATTTTTCATATTAATACGTATACAAAGAAGGAAAATTCTCGCTTCTGGTTTAAAAGAGGAATATTTCGGAAAAAAAAAACGTAATAAAAGGAAGAATTCATTTTTTTCTTTGTCGATTAATAAATGGAAAGTAAAAATTATTATCTGTGATATATAGAGATATTTTGATATGTAGCTATTTCAATTTATTTGCAAAGAGATTGGTTTGCAATCATATTGCTAATCGGACTTTATGATAAAAAAAAATAATATCAAGAAATTTAAAATAAACATTTATTTATATTGCAATATAATTTGTCTTTGAATATATGAATTTATTAGTACGAGAATTAATTGAATATAATTAAAAGGATGTCGACTCTCTCTCTCTTCTCTTCTCTTTTCTTCATGCCATCGTCATCATGTGATATGAATGCATTTCAAGATTATGAATGAAAATGACGTGACACGAAGAGATACGAAGAAGGTTTTGTCCTCAAGTGCGCCGTTAATTAGTGACGGAGTCAAGAGACACGCGAGCTTTCGACATCTGTCTCTCTCTCTCTCTCTCTCCTCTCTCTCTCTCACTCTCTCTCTCCCTTATTTATATAAATATATACAGTGAAATATTCAAATTAAAAATTTGACGGTGTGCTTTTTAAAATTTTTTTAAAATATACTCTTGAAATTTGTTCAAATTAAAGTCAATTAATTTTTTTAATATAAAGTTAAAATCAAAAGAATCTGGTGTGACTGGCGCACATCACACAACTTTGTGCAAATAGCACTTTAATCAAAATCTTTGGATCGAATTTTGAGAAAACCGAAAAAAAAAAACTGAAAAAGTGCGTCAGTAAACTACTAGTACTCTTTGGTCGATTTTGTTCAAAAGTTTCGTGTTACGTCCACATGGGGGTGCTTAACTTGAATATAAAATTTCAACTTTCTAGCTCTTGAGATATTTTGTTCACAGACACACAGGCACAGACACACACACCACACACACAGAAAGACCATGTCGCGAAAACCACTTTTTTGGATTCAATGGACCTCAAAACGATCGGCAAAATCTGGACATCGAAATTTTTGACATGAATCCAATACTTTCTCTCTCTATATGTTAACATATATATAGAGGTAAGAGAAAGTAAAAAAAAAAAATAGTCTGCCCTAGCCCACTATTCTAAGAAATAATTGAAATTTAACCAACAAGCCGAAGGAACTTTTCAGCCAGGAAGGGGATTAAATAAAAAAAAAAAAAATATTATTTGCCGACGTTTCGGTCGTCTATCACGACCTTCATCAGATCAAATAATTGTCAACAATACACGATCTTAGGCTTCCTGATTAAATCCTCACAGCCATAAGACATTAAATTTAAATAAAACTAATAGTTTTTACTTTCACTTACCTATGTATATATGTAATATATATAAGGCTTAGACAGAGAAAGTATTGGATTCAAGTAAAAAATTCGATGTCCAGGTTTTGATAGATATACACGTTTGAGGTTCCTTGAATCCAAAAAAGTGTGTTTTTTTTTGTGACTTTAACGAAACACAAATTAGTTTATGTATGCAAAATTTCAAAACAATAAATAGTTTTTGAGTTTTCGTTAAAGAAAAAAATTACCAGAATCATCAAACAACATTTCAAAAAAAAAAAAAAAAAAAAAATAGCCACTTAAATGGATTCTGTAGACCTCACAACGGAATTTTGATAGATTCAGTTCCATTTTGATTTTTTTTTTTTTAAAGATTACATTAACCCACGGTTGGTGGGCAAAGTTACAAGACACTAGTCGGACCTTAAGGTACGCGTCTCGGGGTGCTAATTTTGGGACTTTCCAGCGGCCACAATTTTGAAGCTATCGACCTCAAATTTTTTTTAAACTAAAGCTATTTAAAATATCTACATTTTATAGAAGCCCTTTTTTTGATTTTCAAAAAAAAAAAAAAATTTTTTTTAGATTAATTGCATTAAATAAAAGATATTTTAAAAAAAAGGAGCTCTATAAGTTGTAGATAATTAAATTAGTAATCATTGTGTTAAAGAATAATTAATTTTTTGCCTTTAATTAATTAGCTGGAAAGTCTAGAATGAAATGGATCAAGTTGCGTGTATTCTAATGGGGGAACACTAACGCCATCTGGTGCCGCCTCGAGTCAATCGTGTTTTAACGGTTTTCCGAGACGCGCGACCTTTAATTGTATTCCATTAATATTTTTTCTATCTTTAAATAATATTAGATTATACACAGTGTAGTAAAAAGTATTTTTTATCTTTTATTAAAATGGGAATCCTTATTTTGATTCATTTCTATAAAGAACGAAAACAAGCATTGACTTGGCCCTCTCAGTTGAGTGAGAAACAAGACAGCAATCGGATCGCGCTCTCTCTCTCTCTCTCTCTCTCTCTCTCTCGTATCCGTTTTCGTGTGTGTATATTAAAGTGACTAATTATCTCAACAACCACCCTCTTCTCTTTGTGGGGGTTTTATTATAGGTAATTATTATTCATTTTTTTTTTTTATTCATTTTTTTTTAACACGTGATTAGAATGAAATTATTTTGTTATATTTTGAATGAATAGAATTTATCTTTCATAATATTAATAGTAAAAAAAAACTTTATTTTGATAGTTAAAAGAGAGACGTTTCCCTCTATTTTTCTCAATCATACATAGGAAAAAATTAAAATTAATTTTTATTAATTGTTATTTCTATTCTTCCAGGACATTTTTATCGGTCGGCGACTATATCCGCCCCCCTCCACTCCTGAAGTGTGCAGACGTCTTGGCAAACGACAGTCGGGCTAACTTCATTAATACTCTCTTAACCAGGTAATTGCTATTCAATTCTCTTTTATGTTTCAATCAAATAAATACCATTACATCTTCCCACTAATAATCATAATAAATGCATGTATCCCTCTACTATTTTTTTTTATTTTTACAAACAGAAAAAGCAGGGCCCCGTTTGGGGGGGGGGGGTACTTATAAATTTCACATGTAATGGCTTTAAAGAAGAAATCTCTCTGTTCTTGATTCAGTTTTTCTCAAGCTTTTTACATTCGAGCCTCCCTTTATTAATCTAACACCCCCTCCCCTTCTATTCTCGCATCAACATAGATTCCCTCTCTCATATTTGGTTGAAATTGCTTGCCATTTTACACAATACAATCCTATACATGTATTGTGTCCTTATAACTAACTCCGGACACCTAAACAATGTTAAAAGATTCATGAGATAATAAAATTAATCCGTAAGACGCGATTTATTATTGTATATTACTTAAATTTGATAGAAAAATTGAACAATGCACTTAGTTTTATTTTTTTTTTATCAATAAATAAATTATTTTATATTAATAAGCGGAAGCTTTTACCTTTACTTTCCCTATATATGGAATATAGAGAGAAAGAAAGTATTGCGATCATGTCAAAAATTCGATGTCGAGATTTTGATGGATATACATGTTTTGAGGTCCCCTGAATCCAAAATGGTGGTTTTCGCGACATGGTCTCTCTGAGTGTGTGTGTGTCTGTGTGAACATTTGTAACCATGAAGGAAATGACCTAGGAGGTTGAAATTTTATATGTAAGTTAGACATCCCCCGAAGTCGTGAAAATAAGTTTTTACACAAAATCGGCCACAGAGTACTACTAGTACTTTACTGATGTACTTTTTCAGTTTTTTTTTTTTTTTTTTTTTTTTTTTTTTTTTTTTTTTTCTTTCGATTTTCTCGAAATTCCCTACAACGATTTTGTTTAAAATTCTTAAATCAATTATTTTTTACATGCTCTTTAAAATGTATATTCTCATTTTCCCCTTGAAATCTTTTGAAGCACACTTTACTCTTGTATTTCATAGGAAATAGGTAGGAGAAATTTTTGCTATGGTACCAGAATAAATCTTTTTCTTTTGAAATTAAAATTCATATAGATCAACAATTTTCTTAGCCCTCGGGCCTTGGTGCAGTGTTTGGCGTGCTGACCTTCTGTACCAAAGATCGCGGGTTCGCATCCCATCTCGTGCGACAATTTATTTCCACTTAATTGGCTTGAAATAAATCGAGACGAGGTCTAAATATCCTCCATTGCCGAAAAAGACCTTAAATAAATTTCACACAAATTTTTTTTCCAATTCTTAAAAAATTTTGTATTTATTAAGCTAATAGAAAGTTGTGTGGTATGCGCCAGTCGACCCGATTTTTTTTTTAGTTACGTTAGTTCCTTACCATTACAAAAATTACGAATTCAGTTTCTTTAAATTATTTTAAATTATTGTAATTTACCCTTTTTGGTCCAATGGCGTGTGACTAAATGGGCATAATTAAAAAATAAATCCCCTTGTTTTAAAGAGAACCCCCAAAAAGAGATAGGGCAAAAAAAAATCAGATAATAAAGCGGGTGCTCAAATTTTACAAATTTTGGAAATTAAGCCAAATCACGAATCGAACTGGCCAAAAATTAAAAACTCTATCGCCTCTAAGTTGTCTGATTAGGGGCCCCCCCCAGTGGGTGCCTGTGCCCCGTGCGGCAGATACCAGGGGGCGGCAATTAAAGAAAGATTTACTAAAAAAAGGTAAAATGATATGAATTTTGTATAGAAAATTTTAAGGAAGGGGCGGCAAATTAAATTTTGCCCCCCCCCCTAAAAATCTCGTAGTTCCAGCCCTGGATTAAGGCGAAGTTTTGCTTTAATTTGTTGTTTCTTGATTGAAACAAGATACCAGGGCAGAGATAATATTTACAAAGAAAATTGCGATTTCAATTAAATTTTATTTTATACCTTATTAAAACCCAAAGGGCTTGTAACAACATTGAATATTTTTTATTACATATAATACAAATGCAAATGGCTTTATATGGCTATTAGACTCATGTTGAGAGTAATTGTGTATCTTGCTTGTGATTAAATTATTAATAATCCATGTCAACGGCGACATTCTGTGAGGGAAGGTCACGGGGATCCGTTAACGGTGAGAAATGACCATGGTCCATTCTAATCCTGGAAGCTGCATCACGAAATGGTCTTCAGTTAATAGTCGAGGTGTCATCACCAAATTACATCTCAATTAGAGATTAGCGAGCAATCAAATTTGAGAAATGGACGGACGATCAAGGATATATTAAAAAAATCTGGTGTGATTGGTCGCAGAGCAAACGAATTTTTCTTATCTATCGGTATTGGAAAGTTGTGTTCTGTGCTTATCACACCAGATTTTTTTTTTAAATTCATAAATCAATTATTTTTTGTGCTCTTTAAAATGTATATTCTCATTTTGCTATTGAAATCTTCTGAAGACCACTTTACTCTTGTATTTCATAGGAAAGATAGGAGAAATGACTGCCATGGTATCAAAATATAAATATTTTCCCATGTTTATAAATTTCACATCTTGAATTCTAATATGGCGGAAACTAAATATATGTCGACACGAAAAGTCTGGTGTGACAAGCACAGAACAAAACTTTCGATTACCGAAGTTAAGGGAAAGTTGTGTGCACTGCGATAGTCACACCAGATTTTTGTCTTTACTAAAGAGCTAAAAATGTCTCTTTAAAATAAAAGAGAAAATAAATCCGCCATTTTATTTTTTTTTCTTATCTCTCTATTTTGATTGGCTATTTTAAAGGACCAATAATAAATAAATTTATTTAATTATTTTATGATTTGGGAGGAGTTAAATTCTTTTTATAAAGAAAAAAAATTTTTTTTTTGCCTTTTTTTCTCTAAATCCCTCCTCCGATCATAAAATAACTAATAGACAAACTTTATTGGTCCTGATTAACCAATCACAATTTTTTTTATATTCTCTCTTACCTATATATATATATATATATATATTTAAACATTCACACTTTTTTCTCATTCGCACACACATTCACGCAGTCTTTTCGGCAACTTAGGCCATATAAGACTTTGACGATAACCGTTATTTATGAATTTTTCTATATTAAGGTCCAGAAATTCTTATTTAAGCCATTTGGTATCCAAATGGCTTAAATAAAATCATCGGACTGCCTGGGGTCCGAACCCGCGATGTTTGGTATACGAGGTTAGCACGCTAACCTCTACGCCAAGCCCCGAGGGCTATATATATTTAGAGAGAGAGAAAGAATGAATTTAAAATGTATACTTTAATTCATCTATTTATATATTTTTTTTTCCTCCCTTCGATAATTTTAGATTAGAGAAAAAAAAAAGGTCGAACGAAAAACGGCGCCCCAGTTAAGCTTCGCCCCCTCCGCCCTCAAAGGCTAGTTACGCCGCTGGTGATTTTATCATATTCTTTCCATAGATTGCCAAAAAAATAGATATTTTTCTTTAAAATTAAATTACAACTTAAAAAACGGCGCCCTAGTCCCTGTGCTTCGCCCCCTCCGCCTTTAAAGGCTAATTACGCCGCTGTGGACAAAATATCTCAAGAACGAGAGCTAGAAGTTTGAAATTTTATTTTTTAATTAGTCCTCCCGGACAGTTAAAATGAGCTTTTTAACAAAATCAACCTATATGTACTACTACTTTTTATAAGAATTCATAAAACAACTATTTTATTGATGCTCTTTAAAAAGTATATCAGTAAAATTTTTCGAGAAAATTGATTGAAGTACACTTTACTGATGTGGAATCATTCGTGGCTCAGCGCCATCCATGAAACGCATGGCCAAGTTTGGAACTAAAGTGCAAAAGGCAGGGCTGTGCGTTAAGTCACACCATATTTTTTAGATTATTTTAATTCATTCTCACTATCTTCTCCCCCCCCACCTCTCCCCCTTTACTCTCTCTCCGTGGGCTATTTCTCCAACTTATTAATTAGCCAATCAGAGTGCTTTAATTCTTGGCGTCACAATTCTCCTGCTCTTATTCGAAGATGAGATGCCTTGTCACCTCAGTAGTGGAGGAGACCTTGACTAGTGTAAATCTGTGTCACTTGTAGGAACAAATACCGACGCGCTCTCAGTGTGCAGGCAGCCATCATGGAGATGAGCCGCGCGGCTCCGGCTCTCTTCATTTCTCATTCCCTTTGCCTAGGTATTTCACGTCTAAATTATTAATTATTCGTTTATTTTACTCTTTATTGGTCAAGCTTTTATAATTATTATTAAAATTTAAGAATTTCACATGTATAAATATTGAATCATTTATGATTGCATGGTATCCGATAATCTTTTCTTGATTTCGAGCTTAATTTGCAATTCGTCTGCAAATTTGATTTAACCCATTGATTTCTTAGTGGTGAAATCTTTCGAAAAATAATAATATCTTTATATGGACCATGCTCTCAGTTTATCACCCTCGCTCTAAATTAATATTAAATGTTGTTAGGTAATTTTAATCTAAATTATTTCGCTAAAACTTAAGAATATTAATTTAAAGCTGAAAACTAGACAATAGAGTTAGAATATTAATCAGAAGAAATATTCTATTCTCAATCTGAATGGAATTATTTTCAACTTGTATCTCATAGCCTACAGGTCCATACCTGTATTTGGCCTATCTATTAATGCTTTTAATATAAGTAATATTTGAAGGTAGACTGATATTATTATTAAACATGCGAGTTTGTAGTTATTTTATTTTATCTTCTTTCCATCTTTTGCCACCATCTTGTGCCTCCTTAAAGATTCATTCCCCATCCCCCCCCCCTCAGTGAATAAATTTCTGCTATTAGGAGGTTTGGAAACTTGGCCCCAGTTCCTTTTAACTCACTTCTTCGCTCTTTTATCCCCTCAATATATCTCAAAAATAATAAGCCTATGTGATTTTAAACATTTATTTGAATATTATTTTTACGAGGTATTTGGTAATTTATTTATTTTTTTTAGAAAAGGAATAAATAAATAAACGACATGGATTCTATCTTCTTGGAAGCTTTTTGTTGGCTTCCGTTTAAAATCGCATTGAAGGGGTAGGAATATTCCTCTGAGAGGAAGCTCAGGCCTTTAGATGCAATTAGAGACGGGCACAGGAGCTTTTATTTTTATTTTATGCCTAATATTGTCTATTTAAATAAATCATATCGTCATTAATACCTATATGATTTTAACATTAATTCACTGCTCGTTTTATTGGATTTTCCGAAATTTAATTATTTCTTATAAGAGTTTTGAAACTCTTTAGTGCATTTTTGAAAGCTAATTATCATCTTATAACTGTTTTAAATAATTTTAGCTCATTTTCAAAAGCTAATTAGTATCCTTAAATTAATGGATTTTTTCATAGACTCGTACATAATAGAGCGATTACATTTAAAATAACTTGCAGGAGCAAAGACCTGTGCAAGGTCCACCTCTGGTGGGCCGCGCACTATTGGTAATCGGTTCATTAAATTTAAAAAAATATTAAATCAATTTACAAGAGTTTCTCGGGTCGGTTTAACGTCAGAGGCGGGCCACGCACAGGCTTTCTTTGCCCCTACGAGTTTTTTTCTGTTTTTTTTTTTTAACACTCACACTTTTTTCTCATTCACACTCACAACACTCACACACACATTCGCAGTCTTTTCGCCAACTCAGGCCATATAAGGCTTTTACGATATCCGTTATTGATTAATATACATATTTGGGATCCAGAAATTCGGAAAATGAAAAAATTTAAGCCATTTGGTATCTAAATGGCTTAAATAAAATCATCGGACTGCCTGGGGTCCGAATCCGCGACTTTTGGTATACGAGGTTAGCACGCTAACCCCTACACCAAGCCCCGAGAAATAAGTCTTTTTAAATTTTTTTTACTTCGAATGTATTCTTTATAAATAAATAAATACAAAAAAATAATAACTGTTACTTGGAAGTATTTTATTTAATATTTAATTGTAGGTGAGTTTTAAGGATGGATAAATGAAGTGAGTCTTTTAATAGTTATTTAATTTCGAATTTATTCCCAACGGAATAAAACCCCGTTAGTTTGCAAGTGAAAAGAATTTTTATAAATAGAGAACTTATTTGATAATTTTAATTCCCTGGGCGCTGAGAGAGCAATGCTTCTAGAGCCTGCAAGCTTGTTGCCTGCCTGTCAGGCGGTCTTTTAGTTTAGTATTTGAGTCGAGCCATGAGTCATTCGGATCAGCTCCACTCTCTCTCTCTCTCTCTCTCTCTCTCTCTCTCGCGTGTGTTTAGTTTATTTTATTTTGTGTTGTGATTTGTGCAAATAAGACATTCATCCACCAAAATCCCCACCTGGTCATCTTATTATTAAGGTAATGAATATTTTCACATCTCATTTGCATAACGAATTAAAGTAATTTTGTATTTTATTTTTCTCTCTTATAATAATATACTGATAAAATTATCCAATTTTTTAAATATAACTCTATGATGAATTCGTGTACCCCAGAGAGAGGGTGAGAAAGGGTGTAAATCGCCTCCTTCTAATAAACAAAATAGTTTTTTTCTTTAATAAAGAAAATTAAAATGGAAAATTATTTTTTGTAAATTTTTTACATTTAAGCAATGATTTCTTTCCCTCCCTCCTCACCCTCCACCCCTCTAACAGAGATTTATATTCTCCTATAATATTTAATTATAAATTATTATTAAATAATTGAAAATATAAATTCCTAAACTTTTATCTCTCGTCAGTGGCCTAGTAATAAGTGAAATTTTTGGAGGTGGAATTTTCTTTTTCACTGTCTGAATGCCTGATTTTCTTAAGCAGTTTCTCCACTCGCCTCCTCTAATTATAAGTGTAAAAATTCAGAGGATTTTTTTTTAATTTGCTTACGTTTCTGTGTCGTAACATGCCACAAGCCTGTAAATCCGTTCTTCGTTTCATGAATATATTTCCTTTGATTGTAGTTTTAGATATAATTCGAGCCCCCCTCGGCTCACGCATCCCCTTATAGATATTCATTAATTCACATTCAATTATAAAAATAAATTAATGAATAAAATTGCATTTGTCTTTCTCATTAAAATCTTTTAGAATTTTATATGAAAATTAATTTTATTTCTGTTTGTTTAAAGGCCACCCTCTCTCTCCCTCCCACTCTACTTTCTTAAGACTTGCAATCTTTTGCCCCCTGAGTAAAGGGTAGTCTATCCCATGTAAATTTTTCTTTAAATAAATTTAATTTTTATAAATGTCATATTTTTACTGATTTATTTGCAATGCGTAACTTTATATTTCTTAGATTATAATTTTTTTTCAAACTTTGACAAGAAGTAATTTCTACCCCTTTAGATAAAATATGGAAATATTGAAGAACATTAAAGAATCCGTATATTTAACTTTAAATTTGTGGAGATCAGCCCAAAAAATGAAAATTATATCCGCATTTTTGCCAATTTGACCAACTGTGCAACCCTGAGGGGCTGTGAATCTTTCATCTTCTTGCAAGGGCTTCGGAATCGCTCACACCCCACCCGCTTTATCCTATATATTTTTTTTATTTGAGGGATGTTTAAGGAAGGGTGAGGTGAGTCTGTCGGAATATGTAGAAAATCAGTGAAAAAATCGATCATTTTTAATGATTTTTTTGCATTTTAAGGGACAAAATCCTCCCCCACATCCCCCCCCTTGGAATCCAAATGTTAATGTTTTTTAACTTTTCACTTCTCTAGACCTTCTGAAGAAATGTTAAGGCTAAAATATTCCTTTTCATCCCTCCAAATTTGATTCATGGCTCTATAATTAACGAAAAGGGGTGGAAATAAGTAGGTGATTCCCCCCCCCCCCCGAAAACGGTACGTGGTGGGGGAAAACGGAGTAATCAGGAGGTCATTTTATTTAAGAATCTGAAGGAATTATCTCGGGGCCAAAAAAATAGTTTCATTTTGCTTCACAGTGTAATTATACCACTCTTATATAAAGACAGTCTGTTGATTTATAACGCATAGGCTCTGAAACTACTAGACGAATTTTCATGGAGTTCTTTTAATACCTAATGAACTCTCCCGGGATGATTTGAGGCAATCATTATTTCAGATTAGGGGTACTGGTCCTCCAGGGGGGAATATTTGGCCTAGGAAGATATTTTGCCCCCCCAAAAAAAAACTTTAAAAATTTAATTTGCGCCCCCTCCTTAAAATTTTCCCTGATCTCAAAAATTTTTCTGTGAAAATTTTTTTTTTGCGGAACCAAAATTTTTCCCGTGTGCGCCGGGAACATTTTCTCTTGGGGAACCAAAATTTTTTTTATTTTGACATTTTTGCCGCCCTCTCCAGGTTGCGCCCTAGGCGCTAGTTTGCCTAATGGACGGCCGCCCCTGGGTCCTCCCTTTTAAGGCATACAAATCCAGAATTTCTGTTATCTACTAAAAACAATCGCTTATAAAATAGGCTAATAATTTTTTTTTGCATTATTTATTCTAGTAAAATTGATTTTTAATTACGATTTAATTTGGGCATCCTTTATCTCAACTCAAGTTTTAATAGGACCACTTGAGAAACCAATTGAATTTGAAAATTCAATTTACTCTTAATTAAGCTAACATTTTCTTTTCTCTTTTTCCTTTTGGTTTATTATTTATTTTTCACTTAAAATTTGTGAAAGAGAGATGAATTTTTAAAAGGACGAAATGAATTCATTCACTCACACGCCCTCTCTCTCTCTCTCTTTCACAATCATTTTTCTTATGAATAAAAAGGTTTTTGTTTTTGTTTAAAATTTTATGGAGAATATTTTAAAAGCGTTATGTTGTTAGTTAACTCAATTTCACAATCTGGCTTAAAAAAAAATGCAATTAAAAACTATCATAATTTCCTATTATTTACATGAATAGTACTGGATTCAACCCTTGTTTTGGTGATAAGGAAATTATTATGGCATTAACGAGAGAAAATATTTGACATGTTTGTCAAATAATCTTCTCCTGTCTAAATTTTATGAGGTCCTATTTCAGTTGCATTCAAGCAGCAACAGTTTGATCTGCTCTCTGTTCATTGTGTTTATTACTGAGGAGTAAATAAATGTTTTTCTCTGTCTAACAAATAAACATTTCGACCTCCTCCCTTTGATTAACATTATTGGCAATGGCTCAAGTGATATTTAAATGAGTGAATGATCAGTTATCTAAATCATGTAGAGACATATAATCTGCATAATTTCGGGCTATCAATTTTATTTCGAGTCAACAAATGCATAATAATTAATTACAATATTTTGCATATGGCTTGCATGCTGTTTATCATTTTTCTTTATTCCTCAATATTCATTTATTTAAAACTTTTCATATTGTTCTTTTTTCTTAGTTAATGAAAAGTTTAATATCAAGAGATTTTTTTTTTTTTACAAAATTACCTGCAAATTTTATACCATTTTTCTGCTTGAAAAAGTCTGATTTTTCTTTTTTACTTTCTCTTCTCTTTATATGTTGACCAATATAATGTGAGAAAGTATTGCGATCATGTCAAGAATATCGAAATTTTGATGGAAATACATGTTTTGAGGTCCCCTGAGTCCAAAAAAGTGGTTTTCTGTGGGTGAGCGGGTCTGTGAACAAAATATTTCAAGATCGAAAAAAGAAGGTTGGAAGTTTATATTTAAGTTAGGTACTTCCCTCGGACGTTTTGAACAAAATCGCCCAAAAAGTACGAGTACTTTACTGATGTTCTTTTTCAGTTTTCTTTTTCAATTTTCTCAAAATTGGCTCTAATGATTTTGATTAAAATTCATAAAAAGTTATATATCAACTATTTCTTAGATTCTCTTTAAAATTTTCCTCTTTTATTTATATAAAAAGTGTTTGAAGTAGGCTTACACTTTACTGATCTGCAAGTATTCGTGCTCAGCGCTATCTAAGGAACGCAAGTAGTCAAGTTTATATTAAGGTGCTATGGTCAACTAAATATATCTCGACACAAAAAATCTGGTGTGACAGCACAATATACAACTGTCGATTTTGAAGCTAAGAGAAAGTTGCGTGTTGTGCGTTAGTCACACCAATTTTTTTTTTTAATGTGGCTTACCTGACTGATAAACTAGAGGTGATAGAGAAAGTGTAGATCAAATGGATGCCAAATGGCTTAAATAAGAATGCCTGGACCCCAATATATATAATATATGGACCCTATTATGCATTAGTGTGTCAAGCGCCAAAAAAATTAAAAATTGAGTTAAGCCCGGAATATTGTTTCAAATGCTATAATTAATAGTATTTTTTTATGAAATATGTTCTAAAAAAATTTATATTTAATGTAACTTGCACAATTGACAAAAAAAAATTATATATAATCTAATGAAAACAAAAAACTTTAATTTTAAGTTTCTCAAAACTCGGTAGCTGGCGCTTGACACGCTAATGCGTAACAGGGTCCATATTAAGGGCGGATCCAGAGGTGTTTCTCGGGGGGGGGGTAATCTGGTGTGACTCGTCGCACAGCACACTATTTTTTTTTAATTTCGGTAATTTAAAAGCGCATTCTGTACTTGTTTGCCAGAATATAAATACACATCAAATTTTTAAGTATTAATTTTAAAAATTTTACATTAAAAATAAACTTTTTGCGAAAAAAGGTATTTTTGGAATCTCGGGGGGGGGTAATACCCCTACCCCCCCTGTATCCGCCCTTGGTCCATATAATATTGAGTATCGATTAAATCTTATAGGGCCTAAGTTGCCGAGAAAACTGTGTGAGTGTGAGTGTGAAGAGAAAAAAAAATTCAAGGTGGAAAATTTATAAACATGAGATAATATTTATATTTTGTGACCATGGCAACCATTTCTCTTATTTTTCTTATGAAGTACAAGAGTAAAGTGTACTTCAAACAATTTTGAGAGCAAAATGAGAATATACATTTTAAAGAGCATCTAAAAAATAATTGATTTTTGTATTTTAATCAAAATCGTTGGAGCAAATTTTGAGAAAATCGAAAAAAACTGAAAAAGTGCATCAGTAAAGTACTAGTAGCCTACTCTTTGGCCGATTTTGTTAAAAATCTTCGTGTCAATTGCCAGAGGGGGGGGGGGGTGCCTAACTTAAATATAAAATTTCAACCCTCTAGTTCTTTTCGTTTTTGCGATATTTTGTTTACAGATAGACACAGAGAGAGACCATCTCGCGAAAACCACTTTTTTGGATTTAGGGGACCTCAAAGCGTGTATATCCATCAAAATCTCGACATCGAATTTTTGAAATGAATTCAATACTTTGCCTTTCTATATATGTGAATATATAGAGGTAAGAGAGAGTAAAAAAATGAACAAATGATGTTTAAATTTCAGAAATTTCACTATACATATAGCTACCACTTAATTAATAGTAAATATTCTATCATTCTTTAAAAATAGGTCATCTGCAGGCTTCTTTTTTGCATGCTCTCGACATTTTTCAAAATATTTGTAAATAAACTCCTCGAAAATAGAAAATAATTTAAAGTTTTCTTCGCGTTGAAAGATCTGAAATCAGTCGTGAAAATTTTTATCAGCTAGGAAAGATATTTTTTTTTTTTTTCATTATTGATCTCCCACTTGATTCTCGTAACGGCGACATTGACTTTTCTATAACCCTTTTTCTCGCTGGAAGAGAGAAAAAAAAGGGGGATGAGAAGACTCAGGGCATTAATCATACCAGCAATCGATTGGACTTGATCTTAACATAAAACTGGACTTTTAAAAGCGAAAACCTTTTACCTCGTCATTTCATTCCCCTTCCATCATGCACTCCTAGCTCTCTAGTTCCTCTTTTATACTCAAGCTCTCATATCGTTCGTTCGCTTGGTCTTCTTTTTTTCTTTTATAAAATATAAAATAAATTATATTTTTTATGATTTTTAATTTAATTAGAGGTGGCCTGGCGATAATTTGATAGTGAGATAATTTTGAAAGTATTTTTTTTTTTTAACCACTAAACAGTCAAAGACAAATTTTTCATGATTATAATTGAAAATGACAAGCACGACTGAACTTCTAGTGGATGGGCACGATATTTTATAAAAAATTCCCTAAATGGTCTCATTAGTCGAGAGGAAACAAATCTGGTATGACTGGTCGCGCAGCACACAACTTTCTCTTACCTTCGCTAATCGAAAGTTGTGTTCTATGCTTGTCACACCAGATTTTTTTGTGTCGATATAAAATTTATAAACAGAAAAATATTTGAGAATATACATTTTAAAGAGCATCTAAAAAATAATTGATTTTTCAATTTTAATCAAAATCGTTCAAACGAATTTTGAGAAAATCGAAAAAACTGAAAAAGTGCATCACTAAAGTACTAGTACTCTTTGGTCGATTTTGTTCAAAAGCTTCGGGTCAAGTCCCAAGGGGGTGCCTAACTTAAATATAAAATTTCAACTTCTTAGCTCTTTTCGTTCTTGAGATACACCTACAGACAGACCATGTCGCGAAAATCACTTTTTTGGATTCATGGGACCTCAAAACGTCTATATTCGTCAAAATCTCGACATCGAATTGTTCGCGGGAGTCCAGAAGATGGCTACGGCCAGATGCCGGTTGGGCTTGAGGTGTGCGTCTGCGTGCACGAAAGCATCCCAGGATAAATTGACGGGAATCCCGGTAGTAAATAATATTAATAATATTATTATTTACATATGCAAATCTCATTAATAGCGGAAATATTTGCATAACGTCAACTTTAAATTAACTTTACCCATACAATCACATCTTGAACTTTCTATGGATCTACGCACACCGCGGTGTGTTTACATCCGTCATAGGACCCGAACAGAACGTAAACTTGTATTTTATTATAATCAACTTGGCCCTGGCGGGCGGCGTCTCGTACGCGTTTAGTAGTTAAAAATTTTGAATTTGCCTCTCCGACTCCGCCCTCTCTGAATTTCGCCAATCAGCGCTATTCTTGAGGCATCCCTGAGGCCTGATTGGTGGGTTCACACATCGGACACCGGTTTAAGCGCCTTATATATAAGTATGATATTTATTATTTTCCAAATCCCTTGAACAACAGAAATAAATAATTTGAAAATAAAATTAACATTTTTTAAAAATATTTATGAGTAGGCCTATATAATAGTCTATTTCTCAACCGTATGAGGAACTGAAAAAAATACTTTGAAAATACAAAAATATTTTTTGAAAAAAATTCTAAATGTATGCCCGATAGAGATCCGTACGTACATGTTTGGGCGTATCTGCCATGTTGGTCCGCTTTACATACCATTTAGGTCCCGTACGTCTTTCCGTAAACGGGACCTAAACGGTACATACATAAGACGTAATGTGCTATCTGGGCGAGGAGGCAAATCACAATTGGACATGATTCGACATCATTGAGCAAAATGTTTTGTCATTGAGCTTTTTGCTCAATCAGTGTGCGTTGGCATTGAGCAAAACGTTTTGCTCTTGGACAAAACTTTTTGTCTTTAAACGTTTTGCTCAATTGGTGTGCGTTCAGCCTATGCGAATTACTCGTTATGAGAGTTACTCGTTAACGAATTTCTACTGTATTTCCTTTAAATTCCTATTTACCGTCTATATATGCATTCATCCTCTTGAAAAGCAACTAGCTAAGCATCCACGGAATATTTCTACATCAAATAAATCCTTTTATTAGCTTACGACAAGGATTACATAAAATATATATCTAGAAAACTCATTAAATAGTTAGTACTTATTTTGGGAATAAATAAAAAGAATAGAGAGAAGACAGTTAAAGATTTGAGTGCCATGTAATGAATGGAGTCAGTGGTAAACTCTCGGCCGGGTCGGCGCTTATCTTTCTAGAGAGGTTATCGCTGTTATCGCTAACCTGTTGAACGAGGTTCTAGCCGCCTCTCAAAGCTAAATAGCTCCTAGGGAGGCAAGATGGCGCAAGCGCTGGTGCCGGCTGCTAATTAGCAAACGTAAATTGAAACACCAGGCCTTGTCACTCCACCTTCGTATTTATTTCATTAACCACGATAAGAGTTAGAATTATGGAAATATCATTACTTCTCTATTTTCTAACACCAAATGTTCAGACATTCATAGATTATTCCTTAATTAATTATTTAAAAGATTATTTTTTTGCTCACATTTTTAATTTCTCTTACCTATTACCCTCTTACCTTACCATTATTAACATATAATTGTTAATAGGCCTATATAGCGAGAAAGTATTGGTTTCATGTCAAAAATTCGATGTCGGGATTTTGATGGATATACACGTTTTGAGGTCCCCTGAGTCCAAAAAAGTGGTTTTCGCGACATGGTCTGTCTGTGTGTGTGTGTGTTGTGTGTGTGTGTGTGTCTGTGTGTGTTCAATTTTAAGCATGAAGGAATTGAGCTCGAAGGTTGAAATTTTATATTTAAGTTAGACACCTCCCTGGAGCGCGAAAATAAGCTTTTAAACAAAATCTGCTAAAAAGTACTAGTATTTTACTGATGTACTTTTTCAGTTTTTTTCGATTTTCTCAAATTTCGCTCCAACGTATACTTTCTTACCATAGGAACCATTTCGAGAAAGTAAAAAAATGGTTCTGTTTCTAATGTATTTTTTTTTAAGAGCTATTTTTTTAAATGATTTTTTGCTATTCAAATAATAAAAGAAATAGTTATAAATTCAATTAAATCGATTTTGAAATGCTTTTATTTAACTTACTCTTTCAAGGTCACCAATTGTTTAAGACACTTCCCGATAAGCCAGAGGTGTCAAATTTGACAAAATATTAATTAGGCCTATACATTATAATCAGTTCCAGATTAAGCAAGTCCTTAATCAGTCGACACCTCGGGCTCCTGTCAACTAATAATTTTTCTCAATATAATTTTATTACACATAGTTTTAGGCCCCCCCTCCCCCGAAATGTTTAAAATGTCCCCAGATGCTCGTGGAAAAATGGAAATTTATTTATTATTTACCCATAACCATAAACCCATCTACATACAGATCCCTTTACACATAAACATATTAAGATTTTTTCGAAATATCTACAAATAATATCTTTTAATTTCATATAAATTACTCTAAATTAAAATTTTATTTCCAAATTCTTTTTATATCTTTTGATAAGAGAGTGAAATTCTAAAAGATGTCTCTTTTCCAGATTTGTGTGTCTCATCAGTGCAAGGAATTTGAAGCTGAGCTCAACGACTGCATGGAGCTTCGAGTAATCTTCACTGCCCCTCGAGGTAAATATTTCATACTGTGTTAGTAACATGCACACACACATATTTATATATACAGTATATACTGTATATAAATGCTTAAACCTAATAATATATTAATAATAAAAATTAATTATCTGTTTCTAATGAATTCTTTTTCTTTTTTTTACAGAACTCCGAGACGGTATCAAAGGTAAAATAGTATGGTGCAAGAATATTGAAGGGGATAGATTAGATTAGCTTTTTTTAGGATGTTGTTTTTTTTTCAGCTGACCCTAAATAGAATTAGCTCTTCTTTAAAATCAATCAATAATAAATTTTTTTAAATAGATAATTTTAAAAAATTAATAAATTAAAAATAAAATAATTTTCACTTTTAATTAATTTGCATTTTAAAATTGTCATTTCTAATTTCTTAATTCAATTTGGATTATATTAAAAAAAGAAAAATTAATATAAATTTTTATAAAAAATTTTTGCTAAAAATTTAATTAACTTTTTTTTAAATTTTAATAAAAATTAGTTTAGAATTCCTTTCCGTATGCATCGATTGATAAAAGATAGCTGTCACCGAGGGATTCGTCATCAACTTGGTACCCAGGAGCTAAGGTGTGATTTATAAATGAATACAAATTTAAATGTATTTACTTTTCGATCTATATTTTAAAAATTCATTTTCTCACCTTAAATTATAGTTTAATAATTTAAATATAGAGGGCGGAGGGATGCACCATGCCATCGAGAGGGATTTTTTTTTTTTGGAACCTGCAGCTACTCCTCACGAAGTTAACTAATAAGGGAGAAATCAACGAGAATATTCTTCAATTTAGGCTTCTGTTGGAGATTCGTCGTTTGTATTAGCTTCAGGTGCCTTCTCTAATCGTTAGCCAGTTCGTTTTGTTAGGGCCCCTTGATTGTATTTTGTATTTAGGATCCAACAGAGAGGTAAAATGAATTATATTTTCGTTGATTTGTTCCATGAACGATTCATAAGGAGATGCGGTCAGATTTGATTGAAATATTGAAGCCCAGGTTCTCAAGTGTTCTTGTGTTTGCGAAAAGACGTCTTTTTATGACGCAAAGGGAGTCTGATGTTTTTGTAGGTAGGCAGCCCCTGTCTCTCGTTTCTCGTAATCCAAAAATCACGTTCATTCTCACTCATACAATTAATTTCTTCAGACACCCGACTTACGTTTTATTCGGATTATAAATTGCAATTCTTTTTTTAAAATTTTGCATACTCCTTTTGATGCGAATATCAAAAGAATTGTTCGTGAAGCACATTATTTTTGCTTGAATTCCTTTTGAATTTCTTTCCGAATTTTGTTTTTGTTTTATTTTAAAGAAAAAGAAGTCTTCAAGATTAAATATAATGCAAAATTTCAATAAGTAAGTAAAGTTCACATAAAATAATTATTAAAATAAAATGAGCAATACTAATTCAAATTTTATATTTTTCAGATTTATTGTATTTCTTTGACGTTAATTTTTCATTTTGGTTAAGCCGAAAATCAAAAAAAAAAGCTTATTTAATAAATGCCAACAATTGAAGGAAACATTTTGGCTTAAGATGTATCATTATCATCAATTGTTATCTACTCATCGAATTTTGTTGTTTTGGAGCCTTTAATATATACCGTAAGTAAATACAAATTAAAGACAGAATCTCTTAAGATTTTTTCTTTTTAGTCTACACTCATCCATGAATGAATAATATATAATAAACAAGGATATTGGTCATATTTGACCAAAATTATTTTGCGAATTCTATTTTTATTATAAAAAATATTCTACAAATTTGTTTTTGTATTTTTTATAAGGTTTTTTATTCTCTTTTGGGAACTCGTAACTCCCAGAGGGTTCTATGATTGTGATGTGATTTTCTTTTTTTCCATAGTAAGTCTAATTGAGCTAATTAGCCCATCAATAATAAATATCTGAGTGTCGCCTAGTTTTCCACCTAGTGCTATCATCGCATTTCAAATAGACAAGAATATATGATATCCAGAAAACTTTTAAATACATAATAAAATAACTACACTGTAAAAAAAAATTTTAATTTTAGTATGTTTTAGTATAGTAAATTTACAAATTTTCCTTGTAAATGATAACTACCATACATTTGTATACTAAATTTACAAATCTATGCATTCAAAAAATTTTTACAACCAAAAAACATTTTAAAATTACAATTCTCTTGGAAAATTAGAGTAAATATTGTAATTTTACCATACGATTTCTAATTTCACAATACAACGGCATTGTAATTTTAGAACACGGTTTGTAATTTTAGAAAAACGTTTGTAATTTTACAAAAAAGGTTTCTAATTTTACAATACAAGGGTATAGTAATTTTCCTTTTAAGGCTGCCAACATGGCCGACTTTGTTTCGACTGCTTTTTAGCTTTCTTAATAAAGACATTTTTGGCACTATAAGGATTTATTTAAGTTATAATAATACAAAAAATAATAATATTATGATAACTTTAAGTTTATTTTTTATTTTATTATTTAGTAAAAATAGTTGACGATGAGGTCATACTTGAATGCCAAATAGCAGAGATAGATCATTAGTTAATAGGTGATTCGATGGTCAAATGGACTAGGCAGCAAGGCTTCTACCAAAAAGGTCAGTGTTCAAATCCTGGAGGAATTTTTCATTAAATAAAAATATTTATTTCACTCCATTCAGGTAGAGACGTCCCCTAAAGGTCAATAACCTATGGGTCCAGTCGTAAATTTTTTTTCTTTTTTCTAAATATTAGTAAAATTACAAACATTTGGATTGTAAAATTGCTAAATATTTGTAAAATTACCAGACATTTGGATTGTAAAATTGCTAAATATTAGTAAAATTACCAAATTTGGACTCGAAATTGCTAAATATTGGTAAAATTACCAGACATTTGGACTCGAAAATTGCTAAATATTAGTAAAATTACCACACATTTGTAAACGATTTTTGCAAAGAGTTTTGTAAAAATATAATTCAACTGTATAGTAAATTTAGTATCTATTGGTCTTGGAAATTTGCTTACAACAAAAAAATTGTAAAATCTTCGAAATTTTTTTTACAGTGTATGGTTTTTTTTAAGTTAAATTTATTATGAACTAGGTAGAGCCTTGTTTGAAAAGGATGGAATTTTTTCAATCAATGCTCAAATAGTCTGTTCATTTGCCAATCAATATATCGTTTAAGTGGCGGCGCCCTAGGATAAGGGCTAGTCCACCCGCCGCGAAAGCATGGAGGTCCTGGTTCGACTCTAGGAGGTACAATTTTGCCCAATCTTAAGCACAAACATATCTCGCAAACTTGCTATCTTAAATTTATTATGATTTAAAATTACAAATGATGTAATCAAGGTAATATTTTAATATCATATTTATCTCTATTAAGCTTGATAGGATTTATTTCCAGAATTCATAATTCTTATAGATTTTAGAAAGTTAAATTCTTTGAAAGTCATTTAACAAAGTCTCTGCGAGTGCAAATGGAAAGTGATGTCCTCCTGGGATCCCTTACACCCCAACACAAACACACCAGCAGGCAAGCGGTCTTTTGATTAGTCGATGCTAGCTAGTATCTGACGGAGGATTAGACGCCTCCTGACGAGTGGAAACTGGAAAACTGGAAGGGAAAGGGATTACCGTGTCTTTCTCCATTAGCGAGACAGGGGCTTGTTCCAACTTCAAGAAGTTGGCCTAAGGATTTGCATTGGACGAGGCGTCGGTGTACGATAGTGCGCCTAAAGATAACAGGGCGTAAACTTCCCGAAAGGGGGAAACGGGACTCCGGACTAAATTGAGGAGCAGTTTGATAGTGAAAGTGATGGAAGGAGGAGGGGGAGAGGGATTTGTGTTGGATTTCCAACAAGTTCGAGATTCGATTCATTTCCAACAAAGCCAAGTGGAGTACACTTCAAACTAAAGTATTTTTTATGCCCATTTTCGAGAAGGGTTTTGCCTCCCAATCGTCAGCCGGAGTCTCATTATTTTCTAAAGATTACAATTACAGTCTTGTTTGGCATAATTTCACAAAGAAATATAGCAACAAAAAACGCTTTCTTTAATGAATATCTATCTCTATTTGAAGCAACTTTAATCTTGTAAAGGCTTAGTTAAAGATAGTCATAAGCCACAAAACATTGGTTTCGAGATATTAACAAATTAAAGTTTGACTCAAATCTGTAAATCAGCCACTTTAAAAGCATTTATAATGAACAAGAAAACGAAAATGAGGCTTATTACTTTCTTCACCGGAAAAATGGCAATTTTTTGGCTTAAAAATGAAGTTTAAAAAGAAAAATTGATTTTGGAGTTTATTAATCGAAATTCTTTTATATAATCAATTAGAGTTTTTTTTTCCTGCACAAATTGAGATCAAATTTAGTCTGATCTGATTAGCCATTCGGAGTCTACAATGGTTTAAACCTTCAAATAAGAATTTCCCGCCGCGCGCGCTCTCACGCGGTAAAATGAAATAATAGGAAAAAAATAAATGGTGAAATCTTTAGCTGAAGAATCATGCTTTCTAATCGTAAGTTTATATTCAAAATAATTATACCTCTTAAGACAAAGGATTTATTCGAGCAATTTTCTCATGTGCTTTTATCCAAGTTCTTCTTACATGCCTCCTCTACCTGCATTGTAAGACTGGTCCTTGTTGGGTGCCAAGAATCCTAACTATCAGTTTAAAAAAGAATCAGACTCTTCATTTTCAACTCCCTTATTCGAAGAAGTCGTTTGAACACGATTCACTCGAGATTTCGACGCCATTTTGTTGTGGCTTAAGACTATTTTACTTCTCAAATCTTTACTAGCTGGCCAAGTAGAGAACTTGCACTTATTATGTGCAGCCAATTATTGTAAAATCAAGGAACTCTCTTTGGTGTGGTATTAAAGAGGGACATGTAAAGAATCCATTGCTATGAATATCTCAAAAATGACAAAATGGTGGCTTATGACTATCTTCCACTAAGCCCTTCAATATTTATTTCTTGATTTGCACTTCCCCTAAAATTATTCTAATTAATTCAATACGAATTATATTTAGATAAGATTATCTTATTTCTTTGTATATAGTCAGAGGCCTCGAGTTAAAATACATTTTAATTAGAATTGGATTTATAAATGTTTTAACTTCTCGTAATAGTTTTAGTTTCGTATTTATTTAATAATATTAATTTTAAAAATAAAAAAGTTTATTTCACTGTCCTAATTTACAATTGCATTTCAAATAGATACTTATCTGTGAGTAGGCGAGAAATTTGAAACTCAATTTAAGTGTGTCGAACAAGTGAATGATTGCGGAGTGTGCGTTCCAAGTTGGAAGCAGATAAACAGGCAGACAGACGGACATTTAGACAGACAGACAGCCATTGGGGCTCCTCTCGACTGCCAACAGGATTTTTCACCCCTACTCCTTTTCCATCTCTCTCAGCATCCTCATAGTAGAGCGAAATTAGTTTGCTCCCTTAATTGACCAACTTTAGAAAATCGACGCAAGAAGAAAAGTAAGGGTTTCCTACCCACATCCTAAGACGCAGACGAATAGACATTTATTCTGAAGATAGAGAGAGAGTGGGAGAGGGGAGTGGGAGAGAGTCCATCCGAATGACGCCATCACACAACTAAATAAAATGGCGCGTAGTTGAAGCTATCTAAATTTTATTTTTCTATCTTAATTACCAAAAAAAAAATTTAGGTAGTATTAACTTTAAAATATTTTTTTTTGTTTGACCTTATTAAGATTAAGGTATGTAACTCAAGGAGGAGTAAGCGATTAGCCTATTGGATAAAGTAGTTAAGAGCTTATAATCCTGAGTTGAAGACAACTCGAGTTCAAATCCACCTCAAGGCAATAAATTATCCAATCTCTAAACGATGCCTCCTCCTGAGGAAGGAAATGGGAACCCACCTCACTATCATTCCCATGAGAGTTACTCAGAGTAACCACAACGTGTCAGGATTGACACTAATGACCGAGTAGTAGTAGTAGTAGTAGTATGTAACTCAAATGACCAACTTACAATAACAGATTTTATTAATTGCACTTGGACATTTTCTTTCAACCTTTCAGGTTGGGAGTTTTTTCAGTACAATATAGATTTTTTTGAAAGGCAATCATGCTCTTCATATACTCAAAAACCTGGAGAATACTTTTTTCTAATTAGTTAGGCTTCTTTTTGTTTATTATAGGGAATAAAAATTTTTTACTTTGGCAACACAAATTTTTTTTTTTTTTTTAACACTCACACACACTCTTTCGGCAACTTAGGCCATTTAAGACTTTTTACGATACACGTTATTTGTAACTATATCAATTGAGAGTCCAGGCATCCTTATTTAAGACATTTAGTATCCAAATGGCCTAAATAAAATCTTCGGACTCCCCTGGGATCGAACCCAAGCGACCCTCGGTGTAAAAAATTAGAACTTTCACCCCTACGCCAAGCCTGAGGGCCAATTTCTTGTTTTCTGATGCCTTTTTAGCCCCTTGATGTAGTGCCATTGTGTGCTTCTCTATTAAACTACTTACCTACTACTCCCCTATTAAAACCACCACCTTTTAAGATAGTCTCCACAACGTCTGAATTGTTTTATTATAACTTAGAAGACAAGTCCCAGTGTTTGTGTTTTGTAGGATTGCATTCGTTGGTAGGATCTGGAATTGATTTGTGGAACGGTTTGTCTGTCACTACTTGGGATTATAGTCCTCTGCCCCCTATGATTAAATCTATAATAAATTTTGTCAGTCCTAATGTGCTAGTTGTGTGAAATTTTTATTTAGTTCTTGATCGCAGAGAATAGTTGAGGTAGAGAGGTCATACCATCCTTGTTAAGGTTTTGGCCAGGTTTTCCTTAACAGCTTAAGGCGAATGTCGGGATGGCTAAAGCGATTGTTTATCTCCTGGTCTCGTGGCTTATGTGAATTTTTTTGATATGTTTTTTTTATTTTTTTCGATGGAAATGCATGAACATGTTGATTGTTAATAGGCATGCATTTCTATTTATTTATTTATTTTATTTTCTTTTTTTTTTTTTTTTTTTTTTTTTTCCTTTTGTTTGTTTTGTTTTGTTGTATTTGTTATTGTATTTAAAATTGTATTGTTTGTTGACCTAGCCACCGAGGACTGGTGCTCTAAGTGGGTCGTAATAAATTTATTATTTATTTATTTTATTTATTTTATTTTATTTGAGTAGGAGATGCATTTGTTATAGCATTAACTTAAGTAATTTCTCTTGCATTAAGCAAAAGAAAGGGAAAGATATTAATTTACGAGAAAGCAATTTTTTTTATAAATCTCGCGAAATAGCCCTTAACAATTATTGGTTTACAAAGTAGCAGATTCTCTTCTAAGATGATCTTAATAACCAATTAACTTAGCTTTTTTTACTCATCAATAATTTATTTTAACATCATCCTAATGTTTATGATGGTAATAATACTTGACCCGGAGAATGAAATATTGTTCTTCATCAATTTATCAACAAGTTTTTTTGTTAGGTGTGGCAAGTATTATTACCTCAAAATATAAATAATAACATCGTAAAAGAGAACCAATAAGAACGTGAGAAGGATTTTTTATTTCATTATTTATATAATATAACTATTTTTTATCATTATACTTAGGCCTATATCAACAATATATTGTAGCCTACGTATTATAAATTTTCATTATTTCATAATTTCTTGAAGAAATCGATAACAAAGTTTGTTGTCGGATGCTTGCCTTCCACATATTTTCAGTGCTTATGTAACTCTCGCTTTAAATAATAAATAAATAAATGTACAAAATATATAATACAAAATAACCATCTCCAAAGTCAAGGAGAGTTGGTTCGGATCCCAGGCAGTCGGATGAATTTTTATTTAAATCAATTGGCTATTGTCAAGTTGGCATACTATAAATAAAAAAACTTCTTGCTTTCTTTCGTTTCGTTAATGTGCCTGGATCACTCGATTGTTAATAATATTTACTCACGGTTATCGTTTGGTTACCGAAAGACAACATTTGCTGGGATCCCGTTAATATTAAAATACCTGGTAATTAATAATTTGGTAGCCAAATAGTTAAATAAGATCATCCGGAACTGCGAGATCGAACCCGCGACCTCGGTATAGAAGGTTAGCACGCTAGCAACTACACCAGGACCCGAGGGCCTAGAAAAATATTTAATATTACTTTAATGTTATTAAATAAAAAAATAGCAAAATACAAACAAAATGGTGTCTTTAAACTACGTTACAATAAAATATAGAAGAAATTAAAATAAACTTTAAAAAGTTCGAATTGTTCTTTACTTTGATATAACAGGTGTCATTTATAATAATAAGTTGTCATTTCTCAACATCAATAATATACACAATCTCCCGGCAAGAAAATATATAAAATATATCTTAACATTTCAGGTCTTAAAGAAAAATGTCTATTGAATATTTAAAAAATCTGGTGTAGCTGATCGCACAGCTCCCCCCCGCAGATTTTTGTGTCGTCTTATTTTTAGTTACTTTTTTTTTCTTCACACAGTCCCACGGTTAACAACATTTGGTTTTTAAAAATTTATAAACTATTTTTTTATTTATATTTTATTACCATGTTAACAATTTCTCTATCCTTACTATGAAGTTCAGAAGTAAAGTGGTCTTCAGAAGATTCTAATGGCAAAATGTTGAATATACATTTTAAGAAGTATCTAAAACATAATTGATTTTTGAATTTAAAAAAATCGTTTGAGTGAAAATTTGAACACAATCGGAAAAAAACTGAAAGAAGTGCATCAGTAAAGTATTAGTACTCTTTGGCCGATTTTGATTAAAAGCTTATTTTCACGCTTCAAGGTGGTGCCTAACTTAAATATAAAAATTCAACCTCCTAGCTCAATTCCTTCATGCTTAAAAATTGAAGACAGACATACAGATACACAGACAGACAGACCATGTCGCGAAAACCACTTTTTTTGGATTCAGGGGACCTCAAAACGTGAAGATTCATCAAAATCTCGACATCGAATTTTGACATGAATCGAATACTTTCTCTCTATATATTATTAAATATATTACATAAATACACAGGTAAGAGAAAGTAAAAATGTTTAAACTGTAGAATAGGTCTTTTATTTATATCAGAAAAGAGTTTTTTATTTGTATTTAAAAAAATTACTTTTTTACATGAATCAATTAGAGAGAGTAACTAAATGGGGGTTTTATCCTTTCTGAGTGTAAAAAATTTCCAAAAAAGAAAGTTTTTAATATTATTTAAAACTTGGATTCAGCGTAATCCCTTGAATTTCAAGCCGACAGGCAATTCAACACTTTTACTTTCTACTTATTTATTTTATTACTTATTTATTATTATAGCCTTGATAACGTTCAGAATTTGAACTGAACTTCTTTTAGAGACTTCGCCACCCTATGATTTTATTACCGCCCAGTACTTTTTATGTGTTTTTTCCCCCCTGACTTAAATCAGAATATATATACTCTCTCTCTCTCTCGCTCTGCGATATGATTCGTTATAAGTTGCTTCTTGCCTGCCTTCAATTTTAATCATTTCAATAAACTATTTATCTTGTGTGGGGATTTATTTCGTTTTTCGAAAAACAAACAAAAATAAATCACATCGTAAATTTTAAACTTTATTTATTTTTAAATGCTTTTATTTAACTTACTCTTTCAAGGTCACCAACTTTATGGCTTTGTTAAGGACACTTCCCGATGAGCTAGAGGTGTGAAATTTGATATTTAAGAGTCATTTTTGATGACGCAAATTGTGAGTTTAGTTTTACCAAAATGGACCAAACTAATGTGGTACTTTTATTTGAAACCCTTCGTGAATTAATGTAATTTCAAAAGACTTCCCGATGGGCTAGAGGTGTGAAATGTAATACTTAAGAGTCATTTTTGATGACGCCACTATATGGTGGTTTTGATCAAAATAGACCAAACTAATGTGGTACTTTATTTGAAACCCTTCGCGAATTAATGTAATTTCAAAAGACTTCCCGATGGGCTAGAGGTGTGAAATGTAATACTTAAGAGTCATTTTTGATGACGCCACTATATGGTGGTTTTGATCAAAATAGACCAAACTAATGTGGTACTTTATTTGAAACCCTTCGCGAATTAATGTAATTTCAAAAGACTTCCCGATGGGCTGGAGGTGTGAAATGTAATACTTAAAAGTCATTTTTGATGACGCCACTATATGGTGGTTTTGATCAAAATAGACCAAACTAATGTGGTACTTTATTTGAAACCCTTCGCGAATTAATGTAATTTCAAAAAGACTTCCCGATGGGCTAGAGGTGTGAAATGTAATACTTAAGAGTCATTTTTGATGACGCCACTATATGGTGGTTTTGATCAAAATAGACCAAACTAATGTGGTACTTTATTTGAAACCCTTCGCGAATTAATGTAATTTCAAAAGACTTCCCGATGGGCTAGAGGTGTGAAATGTAATACTTAAGAGTCATTTTTGATGACGCCACTATATGGTGGTTTTGATCAAAATAGACCAAACTAATGTGGTACTTTATTTGAAACCCTTCGCGAATTAATGTAATTTCAAAAGACTTCCCGATGGGCTAGAGGTGTGAAATGTAATACTTAAGAGTCATTTTTGATGACGCCACTATATGGTGGTTTTGATCAAAATAGACCAAACTAATGTGGTACTTTATTTGAAGCCTCACGCAAATAAGGCACTATTAACTATAGTTTTGAATTTTGATATTTACGAGTCATTTTTTTATGATAATGAATAATTTTTCAATTGAACCAAATCAATACAGGCCAAACTAATGTGGTACTTTATCATATTGATGATTTTTGATAAGACTAAAAGACTAAGGGCCGGTTGCTTCATCCTGGGTGAGCTTGTTAGCCCCGACTTTTTTTTGTAGTGCAGAAACTCACTTCAGTTTTATTTTTATAGTAAAATATACGATATTTCATCATTTTATTGCTGAAAGAAGTATTCTAGAAGTACATATATTTGTTATTTTACCTTATATTCTACTTATTTTATCAATAAAATGATGAAATGTTGTATATTTTATAAAATATGTTATAGGCTAGGGCCCGCTTGCATCAGATCTCGTCGCCATATTTAGCCCTGAGTTAACCTCACTTTTGAGTAATTTCATATAGATATATGGGGAATTGGAGCCAAGGTCCGGGCTAAAGTTAGCCCAGGCCCAAAGGTGGGGCTAAGATTTAGCCCTGGGTTGACACGTACGAACATGTATTATGAACTCAAGCATCCTAACTTCACCAATATAAATGTAAAAAATAATATAAATGCAATATGGAATCTACCGTTTTTTTGTTATTATTCATTTTATGTCAATCAGGATTATACTCGTAATCCAGGATATATTGCAAGTTGTTGAATATTCTCCTAACTTCATCTAAGGCATTGCACATGTCTTGTTAATAAAACTATTTGTTTTCAAATTGAATGCAAATTGATATTAAATATTTATATGAATGTTTTCAGTTGATATTACTTCTTGTTAGGTGAAAATAAAAGGTATATTTCTTTTTGAAATTATCTTTATTTGAGCCACACAGCTGGCAATTTGTCAAAATAGTTGTGAAGATTGGAACAATTGACTAATTGTTATGTGAAAACTAATAAATCTTGTTTATTTTTTGAAAATTTTCAAATTTTAGCAAAAAAAAATTAAATTCTTATATTTAAATGTATATTAATAATATTTATTTAAATTATGGGTGATAATATCAATTTTTATTTTTAATAATTTTTATAAGATGCCTTAATGGAGTTGCAAACTTCACAAACAGAACATGATTTGTTCCCCCGGAAGAGGGTTTCTGCATTACAAAAAAAAGCCATTTAGCCCGGGGCTAACAAACTCACCCAGGATGAAGCAACCGGCCCTAAAAAGCTTAAAATAAAAATAAAATAAAAAAAAGATTTTTAAAAAAATGCTTTTAAAATTGAACTAAAAAGAGAGAAATAAGAAAGAAATAATTTAATTGTTCTTGTTAAAATTTTTTAATATTTATGACTTAAAATAAAAGCGTGGGGCGCGAGCCTCGGAATCACTTCGAAGCGCCCCACGCTTTTATTTTAAGTCATAAATATTAAAAAATTTTAACAAGAACAATTAAATTATTTCTTCTTATTTCTCTCTTTTTAGTTCAATTTAAATAAAAGCATTTTTTTTAAAAATCTTTTTTTTATTTTATTTTTTAAATTAGTTTAGACTTAATAATACAAAGTTAGAGCTAAATTATTGTATATGGTATTTTGAATTTTTACTAAATATTCATAAATTAGTTTGAAAGAAATATAACAACCTAAAAGCCTAACTTGGAACTTTTTTTTGTTTTATTGACTGTCTCTTTTTCTATTGGCTATCAGCACCTTAATCTCAATACGATCAAAATACAATAACCATACAAAATAAATTATCTAAAAAAAAAAAACCTGAACTTAAGAATGTACAATAAAAAACTTTTCTCCTTCTAAATAAGAAAAGAGACATTTTGTACTTTATTATCTCATCTACAGACAATAAAAACTTTAGAAACTGTAGGTCTAATTTTAACGATTAAGAGAGAAAATTTGCCTTGAAATGTTCAACAATAAAAAAATCATTTAAAGTTTTTTATTGGTCACTTTTTGTAGTACTAGAGACGTTTACTTTCTTATATCAATTCTTTGTTACCTGCTAAATAGCCCTCGCTCTTTATTTATTTATTTATTTATTTATTCAAGGTTGGCTTCTGGAATAGTAGGCTATATAAAGATGCAATAGATACAAAACTAGAAAACCAGCTTTGAGAAGCCAAAATATAATAGAACCAAAAATATGGCATTTTGAAAAATTAAAAAAAATCTGGTGTCGAGATATATTTAGTTTCCCATAGCACCTTAGTTTCAAACTTGCATTTTAAATGTTGACTGCTTGAAATAAACTATGGTTATTTTTCAAAATTTTAATCTCATATTTGGACATTTTATACACAATATAGAATCGTAAATAAATACAAAATTTCATAAGAATTGGAAAAAAAAATTTTAAATGCCTAAAAAGTTCCAAAGGGGACCCCCTTTTGAATCGAAATTAACATACAAATTCCCTATAGGAAATTAACATTGAGCCTATGGGCGGAAAGTTAATTTAAAACGAGCCGAGACAGACGATAATGTTTGCAAGGGAGAGAGAGAGAGAGAGATATGTTTTCTCCGAAACAAATAAAGACAGGCCCACGGGGCGTGGTGTAGAGGTTAGCGTGCTAACTTCATATACCAAACGTCGCGGGTTCGGACCCCAGGCAGTCCGATGATTTTATTTAAGCCATCTGGATACCAGATGGCTTAAATAAAAATGCCTGGACCCTAATATATATAAATTCATAAATAACGGTTATCGTCAATGTCTTATATGGCCTGAGCTGCCGAAAAGACAGTGTGAATGTGTGTGTGAGTGTGAGTGTGAATGAGAAAAAAAAAAAATAAAATAAAGACAGAAATAAAATTTTAAAGAGCATCTAAAAAATAGTTGATTTATGAATTTAAAAAAAAATCCTTGGAGTTACTTTCTCTTATTTTTATTTTATACACAATCTTTGAAATCGCAATTTATTCAAGATCGCCAAGGAACACATCTTGAACTTCTTATCTTTCATCATTTACCCTAAAATGGGGAAAATAGTTTGATTACTGGAAGATAGACAACCCAAATGGTTTCTCTATTAAATGTTTTTGATAATTCTTAATGAACTAGATATATATATATATATATATATATATATATATATATATATATAGTTATATATATATATATATATATTTATATTAATTGTCTGAAACGAGTTGTCTGAAATATTACGACACATGATTAAAAAAAAATTCTCCTCAAGCGAAGTCGCCAAACGCAAAGCTCACCGAAGGCGAGTGGCACGACTAGTTGAATTAAAAATTAAACTCAATCAAGTGAAATGGCCTCAGAGTCCAAAAAGACTTTTACAAAAATTAATTTATGATATTTAAATGTAAATCTGAGGAAGGGGTATTTTTTCTTATCACTGTTTCGCTTTTGGGAGATATTTTTTTGTCATTTTTTTTTTAAGTTATTTACGGTTTTTTCGACTACCCTTCCCTATGTAATATCATTTACGTATTTAATGGTTTTATCCTGTTAAAATTTACCGCAGACCCATAGGTTTGTAAATTTTAATTAAATCAGCTTTTTTTTATTTCAGTTTTTAAATATTTATAGATTCTAATAAAGAAGAAATTAAGATATGAACTTTTTTTTTTGTTATAAAAAATTCAATATCAGGAAACTGGGAAAATTTTTTCTTTTTTTAAAAAAAAAAAAGATATATGAGTGTCATTAAAAGATATACTGTAATGTCAAGGAAGTGAGGGAGGATGGGACGAATCATTTCTCCAAGATATTTACATTTCTGAATCGGTATATAATCATTAAAAAATATACATTAGCCCTTAGGGTAGCCAGGATTATCATTTGGGAAGGGTAAATAAACATTTCTTTCGAGTTTTATTAAAAATTAACTAGTTGATTGTTTCCCATTGGATTTCAATGGAAAAGTTTTCAACTTTCAAAAATCTTTTGGATCATTA